>ML436146.1:11881-50786 GCA_005239525.1 Nicotiana knightiana | reverse complement strand
TTGAAATAATCATTTAAATAGGGAAATTTCATACTTTTTGAGTATAGATTGATTTATTTATGCAACCTTTGACTAGTTTCAAGTCCTTGGGCGACGAATTTGAAAGTTTCGGGCGCGTTCTTGACCCGAAAAGTAGGCTTTACAAGAGGTAAGTCTCCTTTCTAACCTCGTAAGAGGGAATTGTCCCCATAGGTGAATATAAATAATAGCATGTCCTTATTTGTGTGAGTGTGGGGGTGAGGGGGGGTGGGGGTGGGGGTGCAGGAAGTGACGAGAATCCGTGCATAGCTACTATTATGTTGTGTCGGGGAGTGTAGGATTCACAAACATGCTTTATGTGCTGTAACTATAATCATGAATGTTAATTTAGGTTGCCTAATATCATTGAATCATTAAGTGAACATCTAGGAGGTTATATTCTGAAATTTGTATTATTGAAACCTTCTCTGTATTTATATTCTTTACTGAATTTCTTGATTCCTGTTATTATGTGTATATATACCAAAACCCGCATCGCATGTATGATTCGCGAGCGGGGTACCCCTACTACTATGTCAACCGCGTCGCATGTTAGATTCGTGAGCGGTGTAATAGATACATCTATGGTTCGAGCCGTTCGACCCTTCGGCAGTGCACATTTATTTTCACGTCGCCTCAGCCGTACGTTCACGGCAGGTTATGTGTTGTTAGATGTTGTATCTTCTAAATACTATGAGAAATGAAAACTAGGTAAGTTGCATTCTAGAAAACTTGACACGTACAGATAATGGTAAAGGATAATTGATGTTCCTGTCTTCATTATTATTCATAAATTTCCATTCCTGCTTAGCTTTACGCTTAAAACATATTATTCTGACCCTAGTAAGTGTCACGTCGACCTCTCGTCACTACTTCTTCGAGATTAAGCGGGATACTTATTGGGTACATATTGTTTATATACTCATGCTACACTCTGTACTTAATTGTACAGGTTCTGAGGCGGGTGCATCTGGGTATCAGCCCAGAGTTCGTCCTTGATACATTTACCTGGTCTAGACTCCACGGTGAGCTGCTTCTTTTCGCGACTCCCAACAACACTTTGGAGCTATCTTTTGTTTCTTTGCCATTTTTGTCTATACTTACTCAGACAGTGGGACAGACTTCTTATACTTTTGGTATTATTCTATTAGCCGACTGTAGACTTGTGACACTAGTTCCTGACACACACGCTAGTAGACTTTATTTTGGAATATAAATTGTAAATTTAAAATTTCATGATCTTCTATCTTGTTATAAAATGCTCTAAGTTATCTGTTTCTAATTAAGGTCCCAAAGATTAAGTTAAGAAAGTGTGAGAAAAAACTGTGTTGTTGGTAAACTACATGGAACTCACTAGTGGGAAATGGTCGGCTTTCCTGACTGAGGTATTGGGCGCCATCGCGACCTGGGTTGGGATTTGGATCGTGACAGTTTTGACCCGAGTGGTTGTGACATGGATGGATGTGATTCATGTGGCTGTGACATGGATGGATGCGATCCATGCGATGCAGACGCCTGCGATCCACGTGGTCGTTAGGCAGTTGGACTGTATGCGAGACACATAATCATATGGCCCTGTGATGAAAGACCCGCTGTCTGCATGAAGGTGTAGGGCTCGTGAAGCTGTGGCAGCTCAGTATAGCCGTGGGGTGGAGGATAAGACATATACATAGGCATCTCTGAAGAGGGTGGAAAAGATGGAGTATTATTTCTTATCCTCCTTTTTCCCTTCCTAGCATTTTATCGACCCCGAGAACTAGTAGGGTCATTGTTACCTTGACCCTTACCTGTTGTCTGCATAATATAATACAGATTTAGATTGAAACATATAAGAAACTAGCTATAAAACGAGAGTTATTAAAAAACCAACTTTTTAAAGCTCATCGACGTATTGTTCCTCGTCCGAGAATTATTCTTCCTCACTTGTTTGAGCTTCATCAGTTTATTCTTCGTCCTCATTTTCTATAATTGGTACTTCATTTATATCAAC
The DNA here is from genome assembly GCA_005239525.1 of Nicotiana knightiana. Lineage (NCBI taxonomy): Eukaryota > Viridiplantae > Streptophyta > Magnoliopsida > Solanales > Solanaceae > Nicotiana > Nicotiana knightiana. The sequence goes on along the minus strand of ML436146.1, from coordinate 48,778 downwards.
TTCTTCCAATATGTGTTCAGGATGTTCCAAATCATTTTCTAACTGATTGTCCACTATTTGGTGAACACTGGAGATATCATTTTGATATGCAACATCTAACACATTCTCGACTTCCACCCTACCTACAAGCTTAGCTTTTATTACAACCCACCAATCGGACTTATTCCTCCACAATGGATAAGGAGCATAATACACTTGTCTAACATTGTGTGCAAATATGAAAGGATCATAGCATCATACTCCATCGTATGATTAACCTCAATTATGTTATATTGGTTGTGTACTCTTGTACCTCTTGTTGGATTTGGGTCAAACCACTTGCATCTAAAGAGTATCAATTTCTTATATGGCCAACCTGTATATTCTAGTTCTATTTTTACTTTGAGTACACCGTAATAATCAATATCTCCAACTTGGTTGCCATCACCACCTTGAACCCACACCCCGCTGTTGTTTNTGTGACCTGAAGCCCAGGTCCCCAAGATATATCTTTCAAAAATTGATTTACACCATTATTTGGATCATTTACCTACATATTGTTAAAAAAATTCATAAGTTAGCATAACTTACAAACATTGTTTACCTACATAGTGTTAGAACATTATCAGGATAAACTTACAAATTGTTTGAACCACGTATCAAATCTCGTATATACAACATCATGGCCAAATTGACCCACGAAGTGACTGTGACACATCAAATATTTTTAGTAGTTTCATCGAGATGTAATCACAGTAAATTTTATATTTTGTTAACTACTAAATCAATACTTTCTTGAGAAATGGTACAAATTCGGGACAATTTAGCAACACATGAAGTGTAGCTGACTTGTACTCCATATCACTCAAACTTCTCTTTCTAACATCCTTAGAACATCAACCTGGTTGATTGAATATGGACATAGGCGGATATAATGGATCATTCACACATTCGACTGTGTGCCTATGGGCCTATTCCTAGCACATGGCACATTACTCTCAAAATAATAAGAACAAAAATGAGCAGTTTCCTTTGCAAGATAAGCTTCGCATATAGATCCTTCAATCATATTCCTCTGCTTAACAAATTGTTTGCATTTTCCAATTGTCCTACATAATGTCATGTTAGCCATGAACATTCAAATAAATAGAAAATTACATCAAACTTATAATATTACCTCTCAAAGGGATACATCCATCTGCATTGAACATGCCCTTCAAGTCGTTCCTCGTGTACAAGGTGGATTGGAATGTGTTCCATCACATAAAAAAAACCACATGGAAATATCTTTTCCATATTACTAGAAGTTACACGAATTTTCTAATCCATCCGGAGTAGGTTTTATTCCCTTAATGTGGTAGAACACAAGTCTTTGAAAAACAAACTAATATCTGTGATGGGTTTCCAGATTCTTTCAGGCAAACCACAAAATTCAATAGGCACTAAGGTCTCCATGAAAACATGACAATTATGACTTTTCAAATGGCTCAACTTCCCTACCTCCATATCAACTTTTTTTCCAAGATTCGACGCATAACCCTCAGGCATCTTCAATTTCTTAACCCAATCACAAATTTGCCATCTTTCCTACAAAGTGAATGTGTAACTTGCTTTGGGCTTGAATATCTTACCATTGTTTGCTGTCTGCTAGTATAATTCAGGCCGCCTGCAATATTCTTCTAAGTCCATTCTAGCCTTCGGGTTATCCTTTGTCTTACCTTTAACATCCATCACTGTGTTGAACAAATTGTCAAAATAATTCTTCTCAATATGCATGACATCAAAGTTGTGACGGAGAAGACTATCCTTCCAATAAGGCAACTCCCAAAATATACTCTATTTCGTCCAATTATGAGTAACACCGTATCCGGGGAATCTATAAGGTGGAGCTTCAGTAACTTTACTGAAGTTCTGGACCCTCTCCCAAATTTCCTCACCTGAAAGTATCGGAGGTGGAGAATCATATTCCATTTTATTCTTTTTGAATGCATTTTTCATCCTTCTAAACTCATGATCAGGAGGCAAGAATTGACGATAACAATCAAACCATGATTGCATTCGGCCATGTTTCAAACTGAACGCTTTACTATTTTCCATGCAGTAAGGACAAGGTAGCTTCCCAACAGTCATCCACCTAGAAAACATTCCATACGCAGGAAAATCGTTAATAGTCCACATTAAATTAGCACGCAAATTGAAATTCTGCTTGGTTGATATGTCATATGTTTCAACACCATCATACCACAATTGTTTTAGCTCATCAATAAAAGGTTGAAAATATACATCAATCAAACTTTCGGATTGCGTGGACCGGGGATAATACAATTTGAGAATATATATGGACTAGTCATGCACAACTCGGGTGGTGGATTATAAGGTGTAAGAAAGACAGGCCAACATGAATATGGTGTCGCAGATACAGAAAAAGGTGTGAAGCCATCCGCACACAGACCTAATCGAATGTTCCTTGGTTCACTAGCAAAATCTGGATATGTCCCATCAAAATGATTCCAAGCTTCTCCATCTGAAGGATGCCACATAATACCAGGTGGTCTTCTATTTTCAAAGTGCCATCTCATATGAGGAGCAGAACTCATTGATGCATATAACCTCTTTAACCTAGGTATAAGAGGTAAATAATGCATCGCCTTGATAGCGACCATATTCCCACTGGAAAGCCTGTTGAAACCAGGCCTTTTGCAAAATTTACAACTATCTAAATTTGCATCATCTTTATAATATAACATGCAACTATCTTCACAACAATCAATTCTCATTGACGAAAGTCCTAACTTAGAAATCAATCTCTTTGCCTTATAGAAATCACCAGGTAAGTTGATATTAAGGTCAACTAGTTCGCTCATAAGGTCAATGGAAGAGTCCATTGCTGTTTGAGAAATATTTCAATCAGATTTTATACTTAGTAATCTAACTGCAACAGACAACTCAGAGTGCGGACTTCCTTCCTGTAGTGGAAGACTAGCTTCCTCTAACTATTCATAAAAACGTTTTGTGTCATCATTAGGATTTTGTTCAACATTTTCATTAGGCTCACCCCTAAGTGCATCACAAAAGCATCCGCAACCATATCATGAATTCTAGAATCACGATTTGTATTCTCCACCGACCTACTACTTACACCCACAACCATGTTATGAAATATCCCACGGCTACCATCGATCTCTCCATGATTAGTCAACACAAAGTAATTCGCTATAAACCCCTTCCTATAAAGATGAAACTTAACTTCCTCTGGTTTTCCAAACTTCATACAATCGCACCTAACACAAGGGAACCTAATTACTCCTTCACTTTGGTATGGTGGAAGTGACATTGCATGTCTAATAAAGTCATCAACCCCTTCTACAAAATCCTCCCGCAATCCCCGCCGATTAGGATAATTCCTATTGTACATCCAAGTACGATGTTCCATCTATACAAATAAAACAAGAAAAAAATTAATTTAGTTAATTCATATCCTAATCTATTTTTAGTTAATTAATTTCATATCCTAAATTTCATTTCATATCCTAAAATTTTAATTATAAACTAAAAGTTCAATTCATATCCTAAAATTTAAATTTATAATCTAAAAGTTCAATTTATAAACTAAAATTTCAATTCATAAACTAAAAGTTCAATTTATAAACTAAAAGTTCAATTCATATCCTAAAGGTTCAATTCATAAACTGTAACGACCCGACCGGTTGTTTTGTGTATCAGGATCCCGTTCCCCTAAATGAGACTTCCCGTAGTGGCTTATTATGATTTATGACTTGCGGGGACGGGTGGTGCAGGATTCGGAAGTGTTTAGAATGATATAGGAACACTTAGTTCCTTAAGGTTGGCCTTTAAGGCCAGGTTTGACTTCGGTCAACAGTTTGAGTAAACAACCTCGGAATCAAGTTTCGACGGTTCCAGTAGCTTCGTATGATGATTTCGGACTTGGGCATATGTTCACAACGAGTTTTGGATGACCGGGGAGCTTTTCAGCGCCAAATAGTGAAATAGGAGTTTTTTAAGTTCAAATTAAGGTTTGGGACGTGTTTTTATGTTATCGAGGTCCGAACAGAATTCCGAGACCGGGAATAGTTCCGTTATGTAATTTATGACTTGTTCGCAAATTCAGTGTCATTCCGAGTAGTATAGGTAGGTTTGGCGCGTTGGAAGTGAATTCTAGAACTTGAAGTTCAAAGTTTGATTCAATTTGATTTTGGGGTCGGATTCTTAGTTTCGTTGTTGTTTTTCACGTTCCGAAAATTTGAGCGAGTTCGTATCATGAATACAGACTTGCCAGTGCCTTTGGATGGGGTCCCGAGGGGCTCGGATGAGTTTCGGACCCCTCGGAGTTAAATGCAAAACACCAGAATTTCTGTGTCTGGTTTCCTTCTATGCGTTCGCGGTTGCACTGTTGCGTTCGCATAAAAGGATCTGGGCAGGGGTGAAAATTACCCTATGCATTCGCATAGGTGCTCCGCATTCACATAGGGTAGAGCATTGGGCCAGACCAGCTTCGCCCTTACACAGTGCGTTCACACCCTCCCAACGGCGTTCGCGTAGGTCTAGCCAAGCTAGCCTCAGCGTTCGTGAAGACCCCTCCGCGTTCGCATAGAAGGCCTCATCAGGCCCTAGCCATTTGTTCATCGCGAACGCACTTCCCCTGCTGCGTTCGCATAGAAGGGGCAGCTGGGCAGTGTGTTTTAATACGGGACTTAAACCATTTTTGGGCATTCTTATTCTTCCTTAGGGTGATTTTTGAGCATGCAAGAGAGACAAACGACCTAGCTATTTTGAGGTAAGTAATTCCTACCATAAACTTAGTCTAATACTTGGATTCTTAGGTAGATTAACTCATTAATTAGTGGAAATTCAAGGGTTAGTGTCACGACCCATTTTACCCTCCGAGAGGTATCGTGACGACACCTAGTCTCTATGACTAGGTAAGCCTAACATTTGCGAAGAAATGACAGAATTAATAAAATAAAGACAGAAAAGAAGTCAAGTAGATATAATATAGCTACTCAGCATATACACTTTGACTTCCCAAAACCCGGAATGTCACCATAGTCACAAGCTCTGTACTAAAAGTAGCTCTATACAATGAAACCGTGGAAAATACACAAGTCCTATGCCTATACTAGAGTAGAAGGGGACTCGCGGATTTCTGCGGACGCGGCAGAATTACCTCGCGGTCTCCTGGCTGCTGCTAGGACGACTCCTAGCCATGATACTGGATGCTGGTACCTGGATCTGCACATGGGGTAAACATGCGTAGGAAAGGGCGTGAGTACTCCACATTCGGTACTCCGTAAGTGCCAAGCCAAATAATGACGAGGTCCGGTTGAGGCCCTACGGAGTTTGTAAAAATAAGTCAATATATAATTTAAAAACAGTGAAATACAGATAAGAAATGATAAACAGGATTAACGAAGACGGAAAGATTTAATAACAGAAATAGAGCACTCGGCTCAGCACAACATATATCTCAACGGTAAATGTGCAATGCAGTACACGGGGAAAGCTCCCGGATCTCAGTCCGTAGTCCTAATTTAATTATGCTATGCAGTACAGGCGAAAGCTCCCGGATCTCTGTCCGTAGTCCCAATTTAAATATACATTTCAGTACAGGGGAAAGCTCCCGGATCTCGGTCCGTAGTCCCAATTTAAATATGAAATGCAGTACAGGGGGAAAGCTCTCGGATCTCGGTCCGTAGAAGTATGTCAATTATGACCTAATTAAACAATCCAGGAGAAACAACAGGCAAGAATAGAGTAAATCTACCTAAGCATGATGTGACTAGTAGCAAATAAGAGGAAATCAAGTCAGAACAGGTAGGTATGCTTACTCTTAAGCTATCTACTCTATTAAGATGGAAACAGTAATATGTGAATGAAAATAAGCGATTTCGTAGCAGTAAAAATAGGATTTTAGCAACAATAACCCGTGTACGCACTCGTCACCTCGCGTACACGGCGTCCACATAACAAAATCAGTATAAAAAAGCCTAAGGGAAAGTCCCCAGCACAGAATTAGGCAAGCCACTTACCTTGACTGCGCTAATCAACTCAATACCACGCTCTTGCCACGAGTATCTAACTCCGGATGGCCCAAATCTATTCAAATCAATTGCATGGTGTAAATATCTCTTCAAGGGAACAAAATAGCTAGTTATTTATAAGCTAATACGCAAAATTAGAAAATTCTCCCAAAAAGTCCCTCGGGCCCACGTCTCAGAATCGGGTAAAATTTATATTTCCCGAACACCTATTCGCTCATGAACCCATTCAAACAAGAATCAACAAAATCCGACGTCTAAATCTCCCTAAATCCTCAGATTTCCACTTGGGAAAATTTCATCCCATTTTCATGGTTTTTCATCCAATTTCATTGATTAGATTGAGGAAAATGATAGAGATTATATATATATATATATATATATATATATAAAGGAATTAAGGTTAGTAAACGTTACCTATGATTCTCCTCTTCAAATCCCACTGAAAATCGCCAAGTTTCGAGCTCACAATCGATTTTGAAATTATGAAATTCAAACCCTCGGATTTTTGGTATAAACTGCCCAGATATTTCACACCTGCGACACTGGGATCGTACCTGCGAAAATACCATCGTAGGTGCGAAAATTCATTTAATGGCCTGGGGTCGCACCTGTTGCACCCCCTTCACACCTGCGTGTTCGCACCCGCGGAAATACCATCGCAGATGCGAGACACCAGAACCAGAATGGTTCAGCTGTTCCTCAACTTCTCAAACTCACCCGTTGGGCATCCGAAACAACCCCGAGCCCCCCGGGACCTCACCCGTTAGGCATCCGTCTTCACACAACTCTAGCTACGGCCTTCTAAAGCTAAATTCCACATTTATGGACTATGTGTCCAAAATCACCCTGAATTTCATCACTCAACGCTCTGACAAGTTCCAATAACATAAATAGACATGGGAGAAGCGGTTAATGGGGGATCGGGGCGCTAATTCATAAAAAGACCGATCGGGTCGTTACATCCTCCCCCTCTTAAGAAAATTGTTCATCCTCGAATGAGCATAGAAACATACCTGAAGCTGGGAAAAGATGAGGGTACTGACTCTGCATATCCTTCTTGGTCTCCCAAGTCGCCTTCTCGACTGGCTGACCCCTCCATTGAACCTTTACTGACGCAATATCCTTTGACCTGAGCTTTCTGACCTGCCTGTCCAATATAGCCACATGCTCCTCAACATATGATAGATCCTTGTCCAATTGGACTGAGCTAAAATCCAAGACATGAGTCGGGTCACCGTGATACTTCCAGAGCATGGAGACGTGGAACACCGGATGAACCCCTGCTAGGCTGGGAGGCAGAGCTAGCTCATAAGCAACCTCCCCAATATGTCGCAACACCTCAAAAGGGCCAATAAATCTCGGACTCAGCTTTCCTTTCTTCCCTAACCTCATGACGCCCTTCATAGGCGATACCCGAAGCAAAACCCGATCACCAGCCATAAATGCCAAGTCACGAACCTTCCGGTCCGCGTAGCTCTTCTACTTGGACTAAGCTGTGCGAAGTCTCTCCTGAATCACCTTCACCTTGTCCAGGGCATCCTGAACCAAGTCTGTACCCAACAATAGGGCCTCGCCCGGCTCAAACCATCCCACGGGAGACCTGCACCGCCTACCATACAACACCTCATACGGTGCCATCTGAATGCTGGACTGGTAGTTGTTGTTATAAGCAAACTCTACAAGAGGAAAGTATCGATCCCATGACCCTCCAAAATCCATCACACAGGCACAAAGCATATCCTCGAGAATCTGAATCGTGCACTCAAACTATCCGTCCGTCTGAGGGTGAAAGGCTGTATTCAACTCTACCCTGGTGCCTAACTCCTGCTGAACGGTTCTCCAGAACCGGGAAGTGAACTGTGTACCTTTGTTTGAAACGATAGATACTGGTGTATTAAAATTAGGGATAAATAATATCAACTCCTTCCATATTTAACACTTTAATTCTTCATCATATTAATAACAAATAATCAAACATGGATGATTTAATCAATTAACAATTAATCAACGGGAAAGAACAACTTATTCAAAAGTTTTAATAACTTTAAACCTCTGTCATTTCAGTTGAAAACTTAAAATTTCCAGGCCAGCAATCAGGCAAAATCACAGCAATTACGCAGTAACTATCATGTGCAAGCAATGCCGAGGGTCGAACGGCGTGGACCAACAATAATAAACTGTGCACTACCGAGGGTCGAACGACTCGAACCATAGATGCATCTATTTTTCCCTGCTCGTGAATCGATCATGCGATGCAGTCAACATAAAAAAAATAAGGCTAGCCTGCTCGCGAATCATACCTGTGACTCAGGTGCTCATATGTACACATATTCACATAATAAATCCGCATTTTTATCAAGAAAACAGTTACTTAGGAAAGTGGTAAAATTCTTCTTAAAGGAACATTAAAAACAACTCTTAAATCTTTGATTTGAAACTCATTTGCCAAGTTTAATAATATTCAATAATATAACCTTATCAGGTATGCAATTATCCACGGAGGAATTAATTCTCTTTCTAAATAATTATGAAAGGTACACTCTAGTCTTCTTAGGAAATCAATTACCGATTCAATAGCATTAACAGTCTAATATTAGTGGCAGGTTCACACGTACAACACGTAAGGCATGCTAATGGGTCCTAGACTACCCGGACATGGGCTAATAGTAGCTACGCACAGACTCCCGTCACCTCATGCATATGTATACCCTCGTAGATAGTAGCACATACTTAATTAGTTCACCAAGGGGGACAAGTCCCTCTCACAAAGTTAAAAAGGAGACTTACCTCGCTCCAAAGTTCCATTACCGGCTTCCAAGCCCTTCCGACGACTCCAATGGACGCACAACGTCCCAAAACTATCCAAACAATGACACACCAATGAAAATATACTCTAATATTTGCAACAATTCAAGTTATATAATTTCCCAACTCCGTTCAGTGAATTGACCAAAATGCCCTCGGGCCCACATGCCCGGAATCCGAAATTTCTCGAAGATATATTCTACCCATAGCTTTACTAGTTCAAATATACAATTTACTCTAAATTCCATGCTCAAACTCGTGGTAGAAATCCAAAGTATCATTTCTAGGTTTTCTTCAAGATTTCCCAATTTCCTACTAATTTCTATGCCTAATTCCATGCATAAACCTTGTATTTAACTTAAAAGCATGAAGAAATTACTTATTTAGTGATGCATGATGAAAATCCCTCTTGAAGCTCCCCTAAAATCGCCCCATCCATGAGAAATATAAGAGAAATGGCCAACAAATCTCGGTTTTAAAACATTCTACCTAGGCCATTTTTAGCACCTGCGATAAATCTTCGCACCTACACTTCCTCATGTGTGCCAAAGAGCCCACACTTGCGACTTCTTTCTCCTCCAGTTGGATCTGCACATGCGACCCATTGCCCGCATCTGCACATTCGCAGGTGCGGAAATTCCATCGCACCTGCGATCCTAGCCAAGCCAGCCCAATCTCACACCTGCGGTGCCAAAACCGCACCTGCGGCCAAATCCTCGCAAGTGCGGTCACACCAGACACCAGCAACCCAGCTCCTCTTCTAACTTCAAATTTGATCCGTTAACCACCCAGAATTTACCCGAGGCCCCCGGGACCCCGTCCAATTACAACAAACTATTCCAAAATATAATGCGGACTTGCTCGAGGCCTCAAATCACATCAAACAATGCCGAAATCACGAATCGCACTAAAACTCAAACTTTATGAGCTTGAAATTCCAAACTTCCACATCCGATGCCAAAACCTATCAAATCACGTCCGATTGACCCCAAATTTTGCACACAATTTATATTTGACACTACGGACCTGCTCCAACTTCCGAAATCGCATTCCGACCCCGATATCAAATTTTCACTTCCGGTCGGATTTCTCAAAAACCTTCAAATTCCTATCTTTAGAAAAATGACTTCAAAATGACCTATGGACATCCAAAGTCATTTCCGATCATGCTCCCAACTCCAGAATCACCATACGGAGCTATTCTCAGGCTCGGAATCCCAAACGGACATCAATAACACTGAAATGCCTTACAACCCAAATTTATGAAATTCTTCTAAAATGTTATCTTCCATAATATACGCTGAAATGCTCCCGGGTTATCTAAAACCCGATCCGAACATACGCCCAAGCCCAAAATTATCATACGAATCTGCAGGAACCTTCAAATCCTGATTCGGAGGTCGTTTACTCAAAATCACAATCTTAGTTGATTTCTCCAACTTAAGGCTTCTGAAATGAGAATTTTCTTTTCAAATTAACTATAAAATTCCCAAAATTCTACTCCGACCATGACCACGAGTCATAATACCTAAAATAGAGCTGCTCATGACTTCAAACCACTGAATGACGCGCTAGAGCTCAAAATGATCGGTTGGGTCGTTACAAGACGGAGCTCGATTCTGTGTATAGATTGGACCTGAATTCACGGTGATTTGCTTCTCCCGACGATCCTCAGAAGCACCATGGAATTACTTTTGTTATTTCTGGTCTATTCCTTCCAGACAATGGGACAGTGTAACGACCTGACCCGTCGTTTTGAGCTCTAGCGCGTCGTTTAGCGGTTTGAGGCTGTGAGCAGCTTCATTTCAGGTATTATGACCCGTGGGCATTGCCGAGATTGAATTTCGGGAAGTTTAGAGTTAATTTGGAAAGAAAGTTTTCAATTTGGAAGCCTTAAGTTGGAAGAATCAACTAAGATTGGAATTTTGAGTAAACAACCTCTGAATCAGGATTTGAAGGTTCTTCCAGGATCGTATGATGATTTTGGACTTGGGCGTATGTCCGGATCGGGATTTGGATAACCTGGGAGCGTTTCAGCGTATATTATGGAAGATAGCATTTTAGAAGAATTTCATAAATTTGGGCTGTAAGGAATTTCAGTGTTATTGATGTCCGTTTAGGATTCCGAGCCTGGGAATATCTCCGTATGGTGATTCTAGAGTTGGGAGCGTGATAGGAAGTGAATTTGGATGTCCGTAGGTCATTATGAAGACATTTGGCTAAAGATAGAAATTTAAAAGTTTTTGAGAAATCCGACAGGAAGTGAAGATTTTGATATCGAGGTCGGAATGCGATTCTGGAAGTTGGAGCAAGCCCATAATGTCGAATATGACTTGTGTGCAAAATTTTAGGTCAGACGGATGCGTTTTGATGGTTTTCAGCATCGAATGTGGAAGTTTGAAATTTCAAATTCTTAAGGTTTGAATTTTAGAGGGATTTGTGATTTCGGCGTTGATTGATGTGATCTAAGGCCTCAAGCAAGTTCGCACTATGTTTTAGAACATGTTGGTGTAATTGGATAGGGTCACGGGGCACCTCGGGTGGATTCCTGGTGATTAACGAATCAATTTTGGGAGTTTGAAGAAGGCTGAGGTTGCTGTCATCTAGTGTGACCGCACCAGCAAGGCTTGGGCTGCACGTGTGAAAGTTTGCAGGTTTGGCAGAGAGCGCAGGTGCGATGGAGTTTCCGCACTTGCAAAGGCGCAGATGTGGACAATGAGCGCAGGTGTGAAGTTGGCTTGAGTTGAGGAAAACCCCAGGTGCGGAGGTTTGGTCGCACCTGCGGGATCGCAGGTGTAAAAAATGGCCTGGGCAGAATCTTTTAAAACCGAGATTTGTTGGCCATTTCTCCCATTTTCTTTTGGTGTGGGTCGTTTTAAGGGGCTTCAAGAGAGGATTTTCTTCATACAATGCTAGGTAAGTAATTCCTTCATGTTTCTAAGTTAAATACAAGGTTATTACATGGAATTATACATGAGAATTTGTAGGAATTCGGGAAATCTTAAAGAAAATCTAGAAAATTTGTATTTGGATTTTAACCACGAATTTGTGCGTGGAATTTAGAGTGAGTTGTATAATTGAACTAGTAATGCTATGGGTAGAATATATCTTCGAGAAATTTTTGATTTCGGGCACGTGGTCCGAGGGCATATTGGTCAATTCACTGAGTGGGGTTGGGAAATGATATAATTTGGAATTGTTGAAAATATTAGAGTATATTATCATTAGTTTGCCGTTATTTGGATAGTTTTGGGGCGTTGTGCGTCCATTGGAGTCGTCGGAAGGGCTTGGAAGCCGGTTATGGAATTTCAGAGCGAGGTAAGTATCCTTTCTAATTTTGTGCGGGGGAATTGTCCCACCTAGGTGAACTAATTAAGTATATGCTATTATCTTCGGGGGCTACGTACGTACGAGGTGAAGGGAGTCCGTGCGTAGCTACTATTATTCCATGTCCGGGTAGTCTAGGACCCACTAGCATGCCTTACATGTTGTACATGTGATCCTGCCACTAATATTAGGCTGTAAGTGCTATTGAATCAGTAATTGATTTTCTAAGAAGACTAGAGTGTACCTTTCATAATTATTTAGAAAGAGAATTGATTCCTCCGTGGACAATTGTATACCTGATAAGGTTATATTACTGAATATTATTAAACTTAGCAAATGAGTTTCAAAATAAAGATTTAAAAGCTATTTTTCGTGTTCCTTTAAGAAGAATTTTACTACTTTCCTGCGAAACTACTTTCTTGATAAAAATACGGATTTATTACGTGAATATGTGTACATATGAGCACCTGAGTCTCAGGTATGATTCGCGAGTAGGCTAGCCTTATTATTTTTATGTTGACTGCGTCGCATGATCGATTCGCGAGCGGGAAAAAATAGATGCATCTATGGTTCGATCCGTTCAACCCTTCGGCAGTGCACAATTTATTATTGTTGGTCCGCGCCGTTCGACCCTCGGCATTGCTTGCGCATGATATTTACTGCGTATTTGCTGTGATTTTTGCCTGATTACTGGCCTGGAATTTTAAGATGTCAATTGAAATGACAGAGATTTAAAGTTATTAAAATTTTTGGAAGAAGTTGTTCCTTCCCGTTGATTAATTGTTATTTGATTAAATCACCCATGTTGATTAATTGTTATTAATATAACAAAGATTTAATGTGTTAAATATGGAAGGAGTTAATACTATTTATTCCTGATTTTAATAAATTGCCTATGATAATCATGCTTAGTGTCGCACTCGAATATACTAAATTGACCTCTAGCAAGTGTCCAATTCAACCTCTCGTTCACTACCTCTCTGAGGTTAGGAAGGCGACTTACTGAGTACACGTTGTTTTCGTACTCATGCTACACTTGCTGTGCATTTTTATTGCACAGGTACTTTCATAGCGATGTGGCGGATTTGGAGACTTAGGCGAGCTGCATCATCCGGAGGCAATTCGCAGCTGACAGAGTCTCCCTCATATTGTAATTATTTTCATTTTAAATTCCTTTTCCACTTTGTATTTCGGACAAGCTTTGTGATGATTGTATAAATTCTTAGAAATTGCTCATGTACTTGTGACACCGGGTTCTGGGATGTGTTTCGGATATATTTGCTAAACTGGAACATTTAAACCATCATATTTACTTAACGGATTTTGTTTAGTTATTACATAACAAGTTAAAGATAATGATTTCAAAAATGCTAAAACAGGAAATTTAACTTAACTATTTAAATGATTGGCTTGCCTGACAATGGTGTCCAACGCCATCACAAATTTAGGGATTTTGGGTCGTGTCAACATGGTATCGGAGCTCTAGGTTCCCTTAGGTCTCACGAGTCATGAGAAAGTCTAGTAGAGTCTTGTGGATCGGTACGGAGACATCTATACTTATCTTCGAGAGGCTACTGGGCTGCTAGGAGTACTTCCCTTCTTGATTCCTCATCGTGCGATTCGATTCCTTTGAGGCTTATGCCTAAGTTTCTTCCTACTCAATCTTATACGTCGCGAAGCGCTTGCTATGAATCGGGAATTTGAGGAATTGAATAGTGCTACAGATGTAATTCGAGATGTTTTCCATGTGTAATTGGTTGGGGCAGTTGTTATGGCCCTGCAAAAGAATAATATGTTGTTTCAACTCAGTAGCTGTGTTTCTGAGAGACTTAAGGCTATGCTCAGGTAGTGATGATGCTTGCGATTGGTTATCGTGCGATGTCGATATGATGATAGAATTCTTGCCCGTATGTATTTTAGTTCCGGTGGAGGATAGGCATTTGGACTATAGGTGGTCAGGTTTTGGATTGATAAAGTAATAAGACTTGGTGTTTTCAAGTAAGGTGGGATATTCACCTGTGACGTGATATCGTCGTCATTGATGGAATGAAATGTGTTAAGTTTGTTGGTGCTATGGTTTCTTCGGGTGCGTGGGGTCAGAGTATTGTGAAGGAGTATCGAAGAAGTGGTTTTCAGAGACCGTGAGGTGCGGTGGTTCAGTATTGGATAAGTATTGATAAATAATGTAGCTCGAGAAAGGTGATCTTCAGAGAGTTTGAAGTCGTGGTGATCTGCTGGTTTAAGAGCTACAGAGAATGATATTGAATTGAGGGTAGGTGGTGGTTCCATTTCTAGGAGGCCAGGTGTAAGAAGCGAAAGTCGAGCAATCGCAAAATGGGGGAGCGGCAACATAGCTTGGAATTAGAAGATATTTTCGTGCATTTAGTGGATGTCCACGAGGAGCGGACTGACTAGTAAAGTTGGTAAATGAAGCAGGGCATAGGATGGGGTACTGATGTCGCAGATAGTGGCATTTCAGCATCGTTGGAAGGTGTCCGCAGGTGATTTCCACAGGTGGGTTATCTCCTGTGAATAGGTTAGCGGTGGATGGTTGGCAAGTTTCTGCGAGGGATTCCAGTGACTATTCGGTAGGAGTCAGAATGTGTGAATGATGATAGAGAATTTGAGTATTAGGGAGTGCTAACAAGAGAATTTGGAAAAATTGGACAGATCGGTTGAGCTAGATCATGTTAACAAAGGAGAAAGGATCTCGACATGGTCTAAAGTAGTGTGAGGAGTAGCTTCGGGCTAAGTGGGGGAGTCTCACCACCTGCAGTTGGGCTGTAGGATTGTGTTCTCATGGGGTTGCGGATTGTCGGCATATTGGCAAGTTAGTACAGCTAAGGGAAGGGAGCAGGATGGTAATTGTGCATGGGATTTAAGGAATGTGTGAAAAAGTTGGTCCTATTGGACTAGGGTTAGGCTTTGGAAGATTCAGAATTATGCTTAATGCATAGGCGAATTGTAAGGGTAGTGAGTTAGTCATGTGCTTCATTGAAAAGGGTGTTCGTGTGCTAGAAGAGCCTTGGGATGATGGTATTCAGGGCCAGTCAGAGTTGGTGACTCTCAATAGCGGTCCTAGTGAATTCAAAAGTTAAGAATGCGGCGTTTAAGGGTTTCAGGAAGCAGTATGATCGAGAATCGAGATTTTGCAGAGTAATTTCTGAGAAAAAGGAAAATGGTTGGGGTTCTATGTTATTTTCAGCATGCAGGATAGTATTGGAGGAGTGAGAGAAATAAGCTCCGGGTTTAGAAAGACTATTAGGAGGGTACGAGACGGTTTGTCGGATTTAGGCAGCACGGTCTCGTGAATCAAGGTCACTCGGGATGAGTGAGGGTTGAGTTTGCTATGAGTTGAAGGAAGTTACTATTATTCCTGAGGCAATTGAAGATGATTAAAAGAAGATAGATTGGTTAGCCATGGTTGAAAAGGCATATTTACGGCATTGATCAGTTCCTTCGATGTTATTAAGTTATGCATGTGGTTTGTGCCGGTGTGTGCGGGGCTTGTCGGCCGTCATAATGGATTTCATGTGGAGCATTTGAGTGCTATGGCCTGTCAGGTGTAGGCGGATCCCGAAAGGGTTATGGTGGTATAGACTACTACTTAAGGATTTGCATATTGGGTGATTGTGAGAATTCACTCATGTGTTGAGATGGTACTCTTGAATTGAGTTAAGTAAAAGGTTTCTATATGATGAATTGTTCACCCTGTTGGTGGTTCAAAAGTTATGATGGAATTCTTGCGCTACCTCATATTGGCATGTTAGGTACGGTAAGGAGTATGTAATTGGGAGTAAGAATCGAGATTGCGGTTCGGTGTTAACAAGGATATCATGAGCTCGGATGAGCAAGAAAAAGTGATTCGAAAGTTCAGAGTAAGATGGTGTTATCTTCAGTGTCACCTGAGATCGATATTCGGGGAAAAAAGCTTTGTACCCTGGTCATGGGTTCTTGATGTGTTTTGCAGTATTAGTATGGTCGGTGATGCAGGTGTACAGACTTGTTACCTGGTGTGGAAGGTCGGGGGAGCGTAACCACGAGAAGATTGTATAAGTGTGACATGTAGTCACTTAAGGGATTGAAGATTTGGACTGGGTATAAAGAAGTGCAATATTGTTTATTTGAGAATTTATGCCTGAAAGGCGTTCATTTAATTTGGTTGTGGATTGGGGGGGGTGTGTCCCGGCTATGATGGTTGTTCTCGCGTATTATGAGAGAAAGTGGGTTAATATGGACCCAGGTAGAGCTATTATCTTAGTTTGGTGCGAGCAAGGTAGACTCGATGTTTGTGGATGGATTTAAATATGACTATAGGCTCTGTATGATCCAGGCATGTTCATTTCAGTAGAGCACTTTTCATGGAAAGGTATTAGAACAACAGATGTTGTTCCGTCTTTGTCAAATTCATGCGATAATATGATTGCGCCGTGTGAGTTGTAAAACGTCTTGATAATTTCTTATGTGTTGAGATCTCCACGTAGTGATGATGTTATGTGAGCAGGACAACTCTTGAGATTCAGAGTATGCATATATATTGCACCTCAGTTGTGCTTGAGTTTTGTGAGCATATGGCTTTGTCAGTCTCCCCAGGATGGTATTATGCACTTAGCGTGCTTATGGTCGATATTCAGTAATTTGTAATAGTGAGCAATTCAACTCCGTATATATTCTTATGTAAATTTTATATGTGGATCGGGTGGCACGTCGCCACGGGTATGTTATTTGGATCGGGTTGCACGCCGCAACAGTGTGATGATGAGTAAGGTTACTATATTTATTTTTCTTATGTTTTACTTCCTATTTTATGAGAAAAGTTCATATTTGTTGCGTGAGTTGAATAGTCCCTTCCTGAGTCATTTCTTATTTATCATGTTCGGGCTATGGCCTATTGGCGCGATGTGGTATCATGTGAGGCTGTTGGTCATATTTGGGGTGATTTGTCGTCTGAACAGTTCATACTGGGTGAGAAAAGATTATTGTTTCAAGGATCAGCGCGATAAGATTATGCGGACTATATTAAAGAACAAATACCATTATTCTGTTCCTAATGAGGTGATANCATCAGATTTGCGGAATTTTGGCTATTAAGGTTCAAGAAGTGTCATCGTGGTCAAATGATGAGTTATGCGGTGCATGGTGCTGATTCAACAAAGGTATGTAGTCATGTTCTGGTATGTCGGGTGGTAGTTGATACGGTGTGTATATTGGAACTAGGCCTGGCAGAGAATTTCAAGTGTTGGAACTGGATTCTGAGCTTATGGTATGGATAAAAAGGATATCTTCAGATTTGATCAAGCTAATGTGCTCAACTAGGTTGTGGTAGCACGGGCAGGTGCTCGAGGTGTTAAACAATGATTTCAGATAACTCCAGAGCAGTTCTTATCATGTTCGAGGACGAACGTCTGTTTAAGTGGGGGAGAATGTAACGACCCGACCAGTCGTTTTGAGCTCTAGCGCGTCGTTCAGCGGTTTGAGGCCGTGAGTATTATCGTTTAAGGTATTATGACCCGTGGGCATGGTCGGGATTGAATTTCGGGAAGTTTAGAGTTAATTTGGAAAGAAAGTTCTCAATTCAGAAGCCTTAAGTTGGAAGAATCAACTAAGATTGTAATTTTGAGTAAACGACCTCCGAATTAGAATTTCGAGGTTCCTGCAAGCTCGTATGATGATTTCGGACTTCGGCTATGTCCGGATGGGGTTTTGGATAACCTGGGAGCGTTTCTGCATATATTATGGAAGATAGCATTTTAGAAGAATTTCATAAATATGGGTTGTAAGGCATTTCAGTGTTATTGATGTCCGTTTAGGATTCCGAGCCTGGGAATAGCTCCGTATGGTGATTCTTGAGTTGGGAGTGCGATCAGAAGTGAATTTGGATGTCCGTAGGTCATTTGGCTAAAGATAGAAATTTGAAGGTTTTTGAGAAACCCGACCGGAAGTGAAAATTTTGATATCGAGGTCGGAATGTGATTCCGAAAGTTGGAGCAGGTTTGTGATGTCGAATATGACTTGTGTGCAAAATTTGAGGTCAGTCGGACGCGTTTTGATGGGCTTCGGCATCGAATGTGGAAGTTTTAAATTTCAAGTTCTTAAGGTTTGAGTTTTAGAGCGATTCGTGATTTCGGCGTTGATTGATGTGATTTGAGGCCTCGAGAAAGTCCGCACTATATTTTGGAATAGGTTGGGTAATTGGACGGGCTCCCAGGGGGCCTCAGGTGGATTCCAGATGATTAACGGATCAAGTTTGGGAGTTTGAAGAAGGCTGAGGTTGTTGTCATTTGCTGTGACCTCACCTGCGAGGATTAGGCCGCAGGTGCGAAAGTTTGCAGGTTTTGCAGGGAGCGCATGTGCGATGGAGTTTCCGCACCGGTGAAACCGCAGATGCGGACAATGAGCGCAGGTGCAAAGTTGTCTTGAGCTGAGGAAAGCCGCAGGTGCAGAGGTTTGGTCGCACCGGCGGAATCGCAGGTGCGAAAAATTGCCTGGGCAGAATGTTTTAAAACCGAGATTTGTTGGCCATTTCTCCCATTTTCTTTTGGTGTGGGGCGATTTTAAGGGGCTTCAAGAGAGGATTTTCTTCAAGCAATGCTAGGTAAGTAATTCCTTCATGTTTCTAAGTTAAATACAAGGTTATTACATGGAATTATACATGAGAATTTGTAGGAATTCGGGAAATCTTAAAGAAAATCTAGAAAATTTGTATTTGGGTTTTAACCACGAATTTGAGCATGGAATTTAGAGTAAATTGTATAATTGAACTATTAATGCTATGGGTAGAATATATCTTTGAGAAATTTCGGATTCCGGGCACGTGGCCCGAGGGCATTTTTGTCAATTCACTGAGCGGGGTTGGGAAATTATATAATTTGTAATTGTTGCAATTATTAGAGTATATTTTCATTGGTTTGCCGTTATTTGGATAGTTTTGGGGTGTTGTGCGTCCATTGGAATCGTCGGAAGGGCTTGGAAGCTGGTTATGGAATTTCAGAGCGAGGTAAGTCTCCTTTCTAACTTTGTGAGGGGGAATTGGCCCCCCTAAGTGAACTAATTAAGTATATGCTATTATCTTCGGGGGCTATGTACGCACGAGGTGACGGGAGTCCGTGCGTAGCTACTATTATGCCATGTTCGGGTAGTCTAGGACCCACTAGCATGCCTTACATATTATACATGTGATCTTACCACTAATATAGGCTGTAAGTGCTATTGAATCAGTAATTGATTTTCTAAGAAGACTAGAGTGTACCTTTCACAATTATTTAGAAAGAAAATTGATTCCTCCGTGGACAGTTATATACCTGATAAGGTTATATTACTGAATATTATTAAACTTAGCAAATGAGTTTTAAAACAAAGATTTAAAAGCTATTTTTCGTGTTCCTTTAAGAAGAATTTTACCACTTTCCTAAGAAACTGCTTTCTTGATAAAAATGCGAATTTATTACGTGAATATGTGTACATATGAGCACCTGAGTCGCAGGTATGATTCGCGAGCAGGCTAGCCTTATTATTTTTATGTTGACCGTGTCGCATGATCGATTCGCGAGCGGGGAAAAATAGACGCATCTATGGTTCGATCCGTTCAACCCTTCGGCAGTGCACAATTTATTATTGTTGGTCCGCACTGTTCGACCCTCGGCATTGCTTGCGCATGATATTTACTGCGTATTTGCTGTGATTTTTGCCTGATTACTGGCCTGGAATTTTAAGTTGTCAATTGAAATGACAGAGATTTAAAGTTATTAAAATTTTTGGAAGAAGTTGTTCCTTCCCGTTGATTTATTTGTTATTTGATTAAATCACCCATGTTGATTAATTGTTATTAATATGACGAAGATTTAAAGTGTTAAATGTGGAAGGAGTTGGTATTATTTATTCCTGATTTTAATAAATTTCCTATAATAATCATGCTTAGTGTCACACGAATATACTAAATTGACCTCTAGCAAGTGTCCAATTCGACCCCTCGTTCACTACCTCTCTGAGGTTAGGAAGGCGACTTACTGAGTACACGTTGTTTTCGTACTCATGCTACACTTGCTGTGCATTTTTATTGCACAGGTTCTTTCATAGCGATGTGGCGGATTTGGAGACTTAGGCGAGCTGCATCATCCGGAGGCAATTCACACCTGATAGAGTCTCCCTCATATTGTAATTATTTTCATTTTAAATTCCTTTTCCACTTTGTATTTCAGACAAGCTTTGTGATGATTGTATAAATTCTTAGAAATTGCTCATGTACTTGTGACACCGGGTTCTGGGATGTGTTTGGGATATATTTGCTAAACTGGAACATTTAAACCATCGTATTTACTTAACGGATTTTGTTTAGTTATTACGTAACAAGTTAAAGATAATGATTTCAAAAATGCTAAAACAGGAAATTTAACTTAACTATTTAAATGATTGGGTTGCCTGACAATGGTGTCTGGTGCTATCACGACCTTAGGGATTTTGGGTCATGATACAAAGTATAATTCAAATCTTACTAAACTAAATGCAACACTAATTAAACTAATTAGTTAATAAAACTAATTAAAATAAGACCTAAGCCCTAGTCTTCAATAAACTACAATGTTCAAAGAACTGAAACACTAATTGAAACAATAAACTACAATGTTGAAATAATTGAAACAAAAACTAGAAATAACAAATTAAAGAAATGGGTTATAATTCAAACCTAGGTTTTTCAAGTGGAGAAGGAGAAATAGGGGCAGTGGCGGTGGCGGCAAGGCAGTAATCTCGATCTATGGTCCATAGGGTCCTACACCGGGATCTGCACGAAAGTGCAGAGCGTAGCATCAGTACAACCAACCCCATGTACTGAGTAAGTGCCGAGCCTAACCTCGGCGAAGTAGTGACGAGGCTAGGACACGACAACCAAAGTCAATCTGTGCAGTTTAATAGTATACGAAGAAAAATAATACAATGAGAGATAAGCAGTTAAGCATAAAGGAAAAGGAGAACATGCTGAGGGGAGGAAATAAATAATGGACATAACGAGGTAAGGCACAATTTGGATATCAATTTAAGTAACAAAATAGTAATACGAAAACAAGTGCACGACATCACCCTTCGTGCGTTTGCTCTCATCCTCACCATCAAAATCAATATATTCAACACAGTATCACCCTTCGTGCTTTTACCTCACAATATCATGGCACGATATTATCCTTCGTGCAATATCTCTCATATCATGGCACGGCATCACCCTTCGTGCTTTTAAAATCACAATATCGTCACGACATCACCCTTCGTGCATTAACATTCACTCAAAATCTCACGCACGGCATCACCCTTCGTGCTTTTACACTCTTCCTCACCCAAACACATCCAATGATAGCAATCCAACAAGGAACAATAACGGAGTAAACAGAAATAAAATCATAACGTCCCGGCAAAGGAGTCAACAATGGAATTAATACCAGTCCGGCAAGGGAAAACAATTGTATCCAATCTCGCTTAGTACATAACTTCACATATAAATCTTCAACTGAAACTAATAATCAACACTGTTCAATATCAAGGAATTTCCGCCAACATGGATAACTATAAAGTGAAAATCAAATATTACTTATGAAAAACCACATAAATCACAATATTCGACTCACGGGCATGCTTGACACCAACATATAGGTACTCGTCACCTTACATATACGTTAAACATGATACCTACACATATCTAATAGGACACAACACCTATTCCCTCAAGCTAAAATTAAGCGAAACACTTACCTCAAATTCCACGACCAAACTCAAGCCTCGATTACTGCTTTCCCTTTTGAATTTGACTCCAATTCACTTGTATCTAGACATATTCAACTCAATAACATCAATAAATGCCAAACAATGCCATCTCAACGCTTAATTATAGGTTTTACATCATTCTTCCCAAAAAGTCAAAAATTGACCCTGGGCCTGCTTGGTCAAAATACAAAGTTCGGACCAAAACCCGATCACCCATTCACCCACGAGCCCGAATATGTAATTAGTTTCGGAATCCGACCCCAAATCGAGGTCAAAATTTCCAAATTTGTAAAATCCCTAATTCTCCTAAAATCCCTAATTTCTACCCTTGAAGAACAAGATTTAGGTCTAGAAACCTAATGGGTGTTAACGGAAAATAATAAAATGAGATTAGAAATACGAACCTATGATTTGGTGATGAAATCTCTCTTCAAAAATCTCCCAAGGTCGGATTCTATGGAAGAAAATATGAAAATGGGGTCTATTCCCGTTTTTGCTACTGTTTTTGAAAGACTGGGCAAATGTGCTATGCGTTCGCGACCAAGCTTGTGCATTCGCATAAGCTTCCCCTCCCCTGCCCTTCGCGTTCGCGTCAAAAGGGATGTGTTCGCATTGTGTTAGAACTACCCATCCCCCAGCTCCCCTCCTAAGCTGTACTTTCGCACTGGACTATCCGCGTTCGCACAGGGTTGCCCTTGCCCAGCTGTGCGTTCGCGAGCCAGCCTATGCGTTCACATAGAGTAAATCTCAGGCCCTCCCCGTTGCTCATTACGTTCACGTGGATTTCCACACGTTCGCATAGGGTAAAAACCCTGACACCAGCAAACAGCAAAAACATTAGATTTTTCTAAGTCCAAACCACTCTGACACCTATCCGAAACTCTCCCGGGCCCTCGGGTGTCACGACCCGAAAACCTAACAGGTTGTGATGGCGCCTATCGTGGAACTAGGCTATCCAACCATCACCTAATTACTCATTCGTTCTATTATAATACTTCAAAATCAACAATAAGCAGCAAACAAAACATTAAATAATCTCTTTAAGTCTTCACGCCCTCATAATAATCTACCATTCTAAACAATCCTCCCAAGACTGGACTCAACATGGTCACGAGCATCTAAGAAATAAAACTAACTCTGCTAATGTCTTAATCAATGTCTATGAAATAAATACTAATACTAATAAAGGAAGGGAAATGGAGAAACTGTGGACGCTGAACAGCTACCTCAAAATCCCGTAAGCTGCTGAATACGAACGAAGACAGCTACTGCTCCGAACCGGTATCTAAATCTGTGCTCAGAGGCACAGGGAGTAATGATGAGTACACCAACTAAATATTAATGAAAATAAATCACAGTCTAAGAAATAAGAAAGACACAACACATATACACCAATTCACAAAAACAATAAGACACCAAGTCACCATAAAGTATTCATCAAATACATAAGTTCAAAAATCAATTTTCAGAAATCCTTTGAAACAAGTATAATTTCAATATATCTCAGTAAAACTCTCAGTAAAATCAGTTTGAAAAACAAAGTGAATCACAGTAAAAAACTTAGTAAAATCATCATAAAAATGCCCCTCGAGCCATAATCATTTCTCGTAACAATTTCCCTCAGCACCTCACCATCACTCAGTATCAGCCCAGCAGGAAACCTCACAGTCACTCAGTATCAGCCAAGCAAGAAACCTCACAATCACTCAGTATCAGCCCCGCGGGCATCACTCGCACTTAGTAGGTACCTGCGCTCACTGGGGGTGTATAGACTCCGGAGTTGCTCCTACAGCCCAAGCGCTATAACAAGCCACATCATGGCATAAATCACTCACAATATTGGCCCTCGTCCAGCTACATCATGGCATAAATCACTCACAATGTTGGCCTTCGGCCTCTCTCATATCATAACATCCTCACAATATTGGCCCGTAGCCTTACTCAGTCAGACACTCTCAACATGCCACTCGGGCCATCATTATACCGGGTTCTCGACCTAAAAGAATGTTTCATTTTTCAAGGAATAATAGAAAAATACTCTGAGTGTCAAAAAAA
Organism: Nicotiana knightiana; assembly: GCA_005239525.1. NCBI lineage: Eukaryota > Viridiplantae > Streptophyta > Magnoliopsida > Solanales > Solanaceae > Nicotiana > Nicotiana knightiana. The sequence continues at coordinate 24,803 of ML436146.1, read as the reverse complement.
TTATCAAGAAAAGACTGAGTGAAAATCATAACATATCAAGTGAGGAAAATAGTAAAAACAGCCCCCAAGGGGTAAACAGATCGACACTAGGCCCCAAACATGGCTTGCAGCCCAAATTATATAAAAATATATCAATAATATTAGGCATAGGCTTTAAAATCGGGTTCGCAACTCAATAGTTGCCAAAAAACGGAATATATTTCCAAATTTCTAATCTTTGCATTCCAAAATCCGTGAAAGGATGCAAAGTTCGGGGTTTCATACCCTCATGACAGGATTTAAAGACATTACTTACCTTAAACTAGCCTGAAAAGCTACTATGCAACCCGCTTGCCTCTCGAATCACTTCCGAGCACTCCAAATCTATAAAGATCAGATCTTTATCATCAAATTATGCTAAAGGAATGAATTCCAATTGAAAAGTACCAATTTTAGCATAAAACCCGAATTTATCCAAAACCCGACCCCTGGGCCCGCATCTCGAAACTCAAATTTTTATACCAATATGTTCTTCATCCTCTCACGAGTCCGTACATATAAATAATGCTAAAATCGGAGTTCGTTTGACCCCTCAAATCGACCCCTAAAGGTCTCATAATCTAAAGCCCTAACTGCACCTTTTTCTACTCATTTTCATGAATTAAACACTGATATTAATGTCTTTAATCACCTACAATCGAGTTAATGATTCCAAAAAGCTTACCTCAATGATGCACAAACGTTTCCCTCTTCAAAATCCCTCAAAAACCTCGGAACCCGCACAACAATAGTGGAAAAAGGGTTAAAATTCACGAAGTCTCCTTTTTATACTTTCTGCCCAGGGATTTCCGCACCTGCGGCCTTATTAGCGCACCTGCGGACCCACACCTGCGGTCCCAGGTGCGTACCTACGCATATGACTTAATCCCTCGATTTCTGCACCTGCGGTTGCTTCTTCGCACCTGCACTTCCGCAGGTGTAACCACTCGTCCGCACCTGCGACCCCTTCACGATCAGCCAAATCCGCACCTGCGAACCTCGCGCCTGCGGTCCTCCTTCCGCAGGTGCGACCACACCCGCAATAGATTTGCTGCATATTTCCAACTCCAAACTTCCTATTAACCATCCGAAATCAATCCCGAGCCCCTCGGGTCTCCAACCAAATATACCAACATATCATATATGATCATTCAAACTTAGTTGCACTCTCGGAACACCAAAAATAACATCTAAACACCAAAATCACGCCGGATTCAAGACTAAGAACTTTGAAATTTCCAAAATCCACCAATGATGCCGAAACTATCCAAAACAACTCGGATTGACCTGAAATTTTGCAGACATATCCAAAATGACATTACAAACCTGTCCAACTGTCAGAATTCCATTCCGACCCCGATAACCTAATTTCCACTGCCGATCGGAAATTACCAAAAACTAACTTTCGCCAATTCAAGCCTACTTCTACACCAGTCCTCACAAAAAATTCCGAACAAACTCCTAAGTCCCAAATCACCTAACGAAGCTATCCGAGCCATAAAATCCGCATTCCGAGGTCGTTTACCAATAAGTCAACTCTCAGTTGACTTTTCCAACTCTAAGACTATTTTAAAGACTAAGTGACTAAATTCTCATTATAATTATTCCGATTCCGATTCCGAGCCTACCAACTCTAACACATCAAGAACAGTTTAAACAAGCTATGACGAGGCAATAACGGTAAATATAAATGCAGATTATACGTAAGGAATGACCGGGTCGTTACATCAGGGCTCTAAACCAAACATGTACACCACCTCAAAAACATCTTACATACTTACTTGTGCGATCAAATCGCCAAAATAACATCTTAAATAACGAATTTAGCATAGAAATCAAAGAAAAATCTCAAAACTTTCAAGTTTCAAAATTTTCAAATATGGGTCCGAATCACGTCAAACGACCTCCGTTTCTTACCAAATTTTACAGACACAACTCAAATATAATATTGAACCTATGCCAGGCTCCAGAACCAAAATACCGTCCCGATACCATAAATTTCAAATATAACAAAATTTCCAAAAACTCTTATATTTTCAGTAAAATAATTTCTTTCAAAATTTCATTTCTCGGGCTTGGGACCTCGGAATTTGATTCCGGGCATACGCCCAAGTCCCATATTTTCCTACGGACCCTCCGTGACCGTCAAATCACGGGTCCGGGTCCGTTTATCCAAAGTGTTGACCGAAGTAAACTTAAATTCAATTTTAAAGGCAAAACTAGCATTTTTCTCAGTTTTTCATACAAAGCCTCCTGGATATACACCCGGGCTTCGCACGCAAAACAAGGTGACATAAAAGGAGGGTTTCAAGGCCTCGAAACACCATTTTGACTTATAAAAATGAGAGATCACTTTTTGGGTCATCACATTCTCCACCTCTAAAATAATCGTTCGTCCTCGAACGGACATAGAAAAGTACCTGAATCGGGGAAAACATGGGGATATCGGCTCCGCATATCGGACTCCCAGGTAGCTGCCTCGGCAGGCTGACCTCTCCACTGGACACGAACTGAAGGATAACTCTTTGATCTCAACTGACGAACCTGCCGGTCTAATATGGCTACCGACTTCTCCTCATAGTTAAAATTCCTATCCAACTGGACACTGCTGAAATCTAACACATGGGTTGGATCTCCGGGGTACTTCCGAAGCATAGACACATGAAATACCGGATGCACAGCTGATAAATTTGGTGGCAACGCAAGTCTGTAAGCCACCTCTCCCACTCTGTCAAGAATCTTAAATGGACCAATGAATCTAGGTCCTAGCTTACCCTTCTTACCAAATCTCATCACGCCCTTCATGGGCGATACCCGAAGCAATACCCGCTCCCCAACCATGAATGACAAATCACGAACTCTACGGTCGGCATAACTCTTCTACCTGGACTGAGCTGTACGAAGTCTATCCTGAATGATCTTAACCTTATCCAAGGCATCCTGCACTAACTCCGTCCCCAACAACCGAGCCTCTCCTGGCTCAAACCACCCAACCGGCGACCGACACCGCCTACCATATAATGCCTCATAAAGAGCCATCTGAATGCTCGACTGATAGCTGTTATTGTATGCAAACTCAGCTAATGGCAAGAACTGATCCCAAGAGCCTCCAAAGTCAATGACACAGGCTGGTAGCATATCCTCAAAAATCTGAATAGTATACTCGGACTGTCCCTCCGTCTGAGGATGAAATGATGTGCTCAACTCAACCCTCATGCACAACTCACGCTGAACTGCCCTCCATAAAATGCGAGGTAAACTGTGTACCTCGGTCAGAAATAATAGACACGGGCACACCATGAAGGTGAACAATCTCCCTAATGTAGATCTCTACCAATATCTCCAAAGAATAGAAAACTGCCACAAGGATGAAATGCGCTGATTTGGTCAGCCTATCCACAATGACCCATACAGCATTGAACTTCCTCTGAGTCAGTGGGAGTCCAAAAACAAAATCCATGGTGATACGCTCCCATTTCCACTCAGGAATCTCAATCTGCTGCATCAATCCACTAGGTCTCTGATGCTCGTACTTTACCTTCTGACAATTCAAGAACCGAGCTACATATGCTACAATATCTTTCTTCATCCTCCTTCACCAATAGTGCTGCCGCAAATCCTGGTACATCTCTACGACGCCTGGATGGATAGAATACCGGGAACTATGGGTCTCCTCAAATATCAACTCACGAAGTCCATCCACATTGGATACACAAATACGACCCTGCATCTGTAAAACTCCATCATCACCAACTATAACTTGCTTGGCATCACCATGCCGAACCATATCCCTAAGGACACACAAATGAGGGTCATCATACTGCCGGTCTCGAATATGATCAAATAATGAGGAACGAGCAATTATACAAGCTAGAACATGGCCGGGCTCAGAAACATCCAATCTCATGAACCGATTGGATAAAGCTTGAACATCCAAAGCAAGCGGTCTCTCTCCGACCGAAATATAAGCAAGACTACCCATGCTGGCTGACTTCCTACTCAAGGCATCGGCCACCACATTGGCCTTCCCTGGATGACATAAGTTGGTGATAGTCTTTCAACAACTCCAACCATCTCCTTTTCCTCAAATTCAACTCCTTCTGCTTGAATAAATATTGCTTACTCTTGTGATCCGTGAACACCTCACAAGATACGCCATATAAATAATGCCTCCAAATCTTCAGCGCGTGAACAATGGCTGCTAACTCCAAATCATGAACTGGATAATTCTTCTCGTGGATATTCANCTCTGCCTCAAATTCAACTCCTTCTGCTTGAACAAATATTGCAAACTCTTGTGATCCGTGAACACCTCACAAGATACGCCATATAAATAATGCCTCCAAATCTTCAGCGCGTGAACAATGGCTGCTAACTCCAAATCATGAACTGGATAATTCTTCTCGTGGATATTCAACTGACGCGAAACATATGCAATAACCTTGCCATCCTGCATCAACACTGCACCAAGTCTAAACCCGATACACATCACAATACACAGTATATGGCCCCAAACCTGTGGGCAAAATCAACATCGGTGCCGTGGTCAAGGCTGCCTTGATCTTTTGAAAGATCGCCTCACACTCATCTGACCACCTAAACTGGGCACCCTTCTGAGTCAACCTGGTCATCGGGGCTGCAATAGATGAAAAGCCTTCCACAAACCGACGATAGTAACCCGCTAAGCCCAAGAAACTCCGGATCTATGTAGCTGAAGTGGGTCTAGACCAATCCTTAATTGTTGAAAGCTTCTTGGGATCCACCTGTATACACTTTGCTAATACAACATGACCCAGGAATGCAACTGAGCTCAACCAGAACTCACACTTAGAAAACTTAGCATACAACTGACTGTCCTTCAAAGTCTGAAGAACGACTCGAAGGTGTTGCTCGTGGTTCTCCTAGATGCGAGAATAAATCAGAATATCATCAATGAAGACAATCACGAAGGAATCCAAATAAGTCCTAAACAGTCGGTTCATCAAGTCTATAAAAGTTGCTGGGGCATTTGTCAACTTGAATAACATCACTAAGAACTCATAATGGCAATACCGAGTGCGAAAAGCTGTCTTAAGGACACTCAGATGCCCTAATCCTCAATTGATGGTAGCCAGATCTCAAATCGATCTTTGAAAATACCTTGGCACCCTGAAGCTGATCAAACAAATAATCAATTCGCGGCAATGGATACTTGTTCTTGATGGTCACCTTGTTCAATTGCCGAGACTCTATACACATCCTCATCGACCCATCCTTCTTCTTAACAAACAACACCGGTGCACCCCAAGGCGAGACACTAGGCTTAATAAAGCCTTTATCAAACAAATCCTGCAACTGTTCTTTCAACTCCTTCAACTCTGGCGGGGCCATACGATATGGCAGAATAGAAATGGGCTGAGTGCCCAGAGCCAGATCAATGCAAAAGTCAATATCCCTACTGGGTGGCATACCCGGCAGGTTTGCAGGGAACACCTTTGGAAACTCACGAACTATGGGCACAGACTCTATAGAAGGAACCTCGGCACTAAAATCACGAACATAAGACAAATAGACCAAACACCCCTTCTCAACCATGCGTCGAGCCTTCATAGATGAGATAACCCTGCTGGAAGAATGACCAAGAGTCCCCTTCCACTCCAGTCGAGGCAACCCCGGTAATGCTAATGTTACGATCTTGGCATGACAGTCCAGTATGGCATGGTAAGGCGACAACCAATCCATCCCCAAAATAACATCAAAATCCACCATGTCCAGGAGCAGAAGATCTACACTAGTCTCAAAACCACCTATAACCACAACACACGAACAATAGACATGATCTACTACAATAGAATCACCCATCGGTGTAGACATATATACAGGAGTACTCATAGAATCACGAGGCATAACCAAATAAGGAGCATAATAAGATGACACATTGGAATAGGTGGACCCTGGATCAAATAAAACTAAAGCAACCCTGCTGCAAACTGAAACCATACCTGTGATAATTGCATCGGAAGCCTCAGCCTCAGGTCTGGCTGGAAAAACGTAACATCGGGGCTGGGCCCCACCAGTCTGAACTACATCCCTGGGAAGACCTCCTACTGGCTGACCTCTACCTCTAGAGGCCTGGCCTTACCTCCACCTTTAACACCTCGATCCCCACCTCTATCTGGCGGAGCAGTTGGTGGAACACCCGGTATTGGAACCATGGCACGAGAACCCTGGTGCAGAGAACTGCTCGAGGCTCGAGGGAAAAATCTAGCAATGTGCCTCTGATCACCACAAGTATAACAAGCCCTCGGCTGCTGACCCTAAAAATGACCCTGACGACCTGGGTAACCACCCTGAAATCCCTGAATCAGTGGTGCACTGATAGGAGTTGACGGTCCACTGTAGGGCAACTGATCAAAATACTGCATATGAGAACCACGTCCACCTGGAGCACTGCGAGAAACCTGAAGTGCTGAATGAAACGTCCTAGGAGGATGGCCCCTACCAAAAGAATCCCTGCCTCCAGAGGAAGCACCACTGAACCTGCCAAAATGATGGGGCCTCTTGTCAGACCCCTGACCACCCCCCTGCAACAGAACCATCTCAACTCGTCTAGCCACATTGGTTGCATCCTGGAAAAAAGTCTCACTCCTTGTCTCCTTGGCCATCTGCAACCTGATCGACTGAGCTAGTGCCTCAATAAATCTCCTCACCCTCTCTCGCTCGGTGGGAAGTATTATAATAGCATGCCAGGCCAAGGTAACAAATTTGATCTCGTACTGAGTGATAGTCATAGAGCCCTGCTGGAGACGCTCAAACTGCCTCCGTAGATCCTCTCTCTGAGTGATAGGAAAAAACTTCTCCAGAAATAGCTGAGTGAAATGGACCCAAGTCAAGGCCGATGATCCAACTGGTCTGGCCAAACAATAGTCTCTCCACCAAGTCTTGGCGGGACCTGACAGACGAAAGGTAGCAAAGTTGACCCCATTGGTCTCCACTATCCCCATGTTCCATAGAACCTCATGGCAGCTATCCAAATAGTCCTGGGGATCCTCTGAAGATGCACCGCTATAAGTAGTAGTGAAAAGCTTAGTGAACTTGTCCAACCTCCACAAAGCATCAGCAGACATAGCTGCTCCATCACCGGTCTGAGCCATAATACCCGGCTAAACTACCCCAGCTGGCTGAGCTACTGGAGTCTGAAACTGAGGAGCCAACTGCTACGGAGTGCGAGTAGCGGGAGTCTGGGCTCCTCCCCTAGCCTGAGAGATGGTTGGTGCTGCAGGAAGCAAACCTGCCTGAGCGACACTCTCCATGAGGCCCACTAGACGGACCAGAGCATCCTTGAGTACTGGAGTGGCAATGAATCCCTCGGGAACCTGAGCTGGCCCAACCGGGACAGTCTGGGCAGGAACATCATCAACAAACTCTACCTGAGGCTCCACCACTGGGGCTGCTGCTCTGGGCTGAGCTCTGCCCCTGCCTCGGTCTCTAGCATGGCCTCGGCCCCTCTTATGAGATGCAACTGGACACTCGGGCTGCTGATCAGTGGATGAAGAAGCACGTGTTCTCGCCATCTTTGAGAGAATAGAATAGAAATTCAGTTAGCATTTAGAATTCAAATCGCACGACATAGAAGAATAGATATAAAGTTATTCCTAAACTCTGCAGCCTCTGGGGGATAAGGACAAATGTCTCCATATAGATCCCTCAGACTCTACCAAGATAGTTCGTGAATTTGTGAGACCTAAGCAACAGAGTGCTCTAATAACAAGTTGTCACGATCCGAATTTCCCACCATCGGGACCGTGATGTCGCCTAATGTTGAACCCGCTAGGCAAGCCAACGTAAATATTCAATTTATCTTATTCCTTTATTATTACCAAATAGCATGTGAAAAGACAACACTAACATAGATAGAAGTACAAAATGGAGCAAGGTATATAAACTCAATGTATGCCTTTACGAAATTTCACAAACCAATCCCAGAATTTTGGAGTCACAAGCTCACGGACTATCTACGAATAATACATATAACGGTCAGAATGAAATAAGTACATATGTTTTTGAAATATCTAGAAAAAAATACAAAAGCAGTAGGAAGGGACGCGAAGGCCTGCGGACTCCTGCAAGACTACCTCGCAGTCTCCACTGGACTAAAGGCAGCAACCTCGATCTACGGTTCGTAGGGTCCTACACCGGGATCTGCACAAAAGTGCTGAGTGTAGCATTAGTACAACCGACCCCATGTACTGAGTAAGTGCCGAGCCTAACCTCGGCAAAGTAGTGATAAGGCTAGGACACGACAACCAAACTCAACCTGTACAGTTTAATAGTATACGGAGAAAAATAATACAACGAGAAATAAACAGTTAAGCATACGGGAAAAGGGGAAAACATGCTAAAGGGAGGAAATATCAATAATGGAAGTAACGAGATAAGGCACAATTTAGATATCACTTTAAGCAATGGAATAGTAATACGAAGACAAGTGCACGACATCACCCTTCGTGATTTTACTATCATCCTCACCATTAGAATCAATATATTCGGCACGACATAACCCTTCGTGCTTTTACCTCACAATAACATGGCACGACATTATCCTTCGTGCATTATCTCTCATATCATGGCACGACATCACCCTTCGTGCTTTTACCTCACAATAACATGGCACGACATTATCCTTCGTGCATTATCTCTCATATCATGGCACGACATCACCCTTCGTGCTTTTAAAAATCACAATATCGCCACAGCATCACCCTTCTTGCATTAACATTCACTCACAATCTCACGCACAACATCACCCTTCGTGCTTTTACACTCTTCCTCACCCGGACACATCAAATGATAGCAATAAAAAATAAAGAAACAATAACAGAGTAAACAGAAATAAAACCATAACGTCCCGGCAAGGGAGTCCATAGTGGAATTAATACCATCCCGACAAGGGAAAACAACTATATCCAATCTCACTTAGTACATAACTTCACATAAAAGTCTTCAACTGAAAATAATACTCAACACTTATTCAACATCAAGGAATTTCCACCAACATGGATAACCATAAAATGAAACTCAAATATTACTTACGAAAAACCACATAAAACACAATATTCGACTCACGAGCATGCTTGACACCAACGTATAGGTACTCGTCACCTCACATATATGTTGAATATGATTCTTACACAAAGCAAATATGACACAACACCTATTCCCTCAAGCTAAGGTTAAGCCAGACACTTACCTCAAATTCTATGACCAAACTCAAGCCTCGATTACCGCTTTTCCTTTTGAGTTTGACTCCAATTCACTTGTATCTAGACATATTCAAATCAATAACATCAATAAATGCCAAATAATTCCATCCCAACGCTTAATTATAGGTTTTACATCATTCTTCCTAAAAAGTCAAAAATTGACCCCGGGCCCGCTTGGTCAAAACACAAGGTCCGGACCAAAACCCGATCACCCATTCACCCACGAGCTCGAATATGTAATTAGTTTCGGAAACCGACCCTAAATCGAGGTTTAAACTCCCAAATTTGTAAAATCCCTAATTCTCCAAAAATCTCTAATTTCTACCCTTGAAGAACAAGATTTAGGCCTAGAAATCTAATGGGTGTTAATGGAAATTCAAGAAAACGAGTCCAAGGACACATACCTATGGTTTTGTGGTGAAATCCCTCTTCAAAATCACCCCAATGCTACCTTGGTTTTGAAAATGTGAAGAAATGGCTAAAATCCCGACTTGCTACTGTTTTAAAAACACTGGGCAATATATACCCTATGCGTTCGCGACCAGGGCAGTGCGTTCGCATAGGCTTGACTTCACTGGCCTATGCGTTCGCGAGTCCTGAGCCGCGTTCGCACAGGGTTAAGACTACCCAACCCCCAGCTCCCTCCCTAAGGCAATGTGTTTGCACTGTTTCACCCGCGTTCGCACAGGCCAGCCCTTGCCAGGCTATGCGTTCGCGTACCACTCTATGCGTTCGCGTAACGCTCTATGCGTTCGCATAGAGTAAATCCCAGGCCCTTCTCGTTTGGTCAATGCATTCGCATGGGTTACCATGCGTTCGCACAGTGTATTTTACCAGACATCAGAAACCAGCAATTACACCAGATTTTTTAAGTCCAAAAACACTTGACGCCTATCCAAAACTCACCCGAGCCCTCGGGGCTCCAAACCAAACATGTGCACAACCTCAAAACATCTTATGGACTTACTCGTGCGATCAAATCACCAAAATAACATCTTAAACAACGAATTTAGCATAGAAATCAAAGAAAAATCTCAAAACTTTCGAAGTTTCAAAATTTTCAAATACGGGACCGAATCACATCAAACGACCTCCGTTTCTTACAAAATTTTACCGACACAACTCAAATATCATATTGAACCTGTATTAGGCTCGGGAACCAAAATACGTGCCCGATACCATAAATTTCAAATATAACCAAATTTTCAAAAACTCTTATATTTTCAGTAAAATAATTTCTTTCAAAAATTCATTTCTCGGGCTTGAGACCTTGAAATTCGATTCCAGGCATACGGCCAAATCCTATATTTTCCTACGGACCCTCCGGGACTGTCAAATCACGGGTCCGGATCCGTTTACCCAAAATGTTGACCGAAGTCAACTTAAATTTAATTTTAAAGGCTAAACTAGACTTGTCAAGATCCTAAATTAGTATATATAATTTATCATCAAATATATCCGTATGTAAATTGATTTATCGACTTATAACCTACTCAGATGCATCGTTGAATATTAAAAACAAACAGTCTCGACCTATATATATATATATATATATATAACACGCTTCGTTGTACTACTTTAACTACGTATATAGCCTGCTAGAGTATATTTTAGTGTATTCATCTATTGTATTACAAAAGTGTTAACGGATTACATTTATATTATTTAGATAGTAAATATAAAAGTAATTTTTAATTTTGACCAAAGTTGACCAGAAAACAGACCAACTTTGGTCGCTAATTGTACATAAATTAAAAATTAGCGACCAAAGTTGGTCGCTATTTGATTACCCTGTATTAACCGACCAACTTTGATTGGTAATTAAATAAGATATATTTATATTTTATAAAATATTTTAAATAATAATATAATTATTAAAACTTTAAAACTGGATCCCACATTAGCGAGCAAAGTTGATTGCTAATATCAATGTTTCTTTGACCAAGCAAGTCTGACCAGCCCGGTCAACATTTTGACCACTTTACCGACCAACCTTGGTCGGTAAATTATTTAAAATAAATATTTAATATTTTGCTCAACATTTGCGACCAACTTTGGTCGCTTTTTTTGACCGACCAACTTTGGTCGCAAATTGTTGGTCGAAAAATTCCTATACAACAACAACAACAACAACATACCCAGTATTATCCTACGCCGTGTAGTGTGTACGCAGACATTACTCCTACCTTGTCAGGATAGAGAGATTGTTTTCAATAGACTCTCGGCTCAGGAAAACATGAGCACCACATTAATGAAAATATGAACAAGAAGCGACAGTACCAGAAAGCCATATAAAAGTAAAATAAAAACAACAAGATACTAAGGTGATAAACAATGAAAGAAAATAATGGTTAGTCATAAAAATCTATTACCAACAGAAAGCGAGACTGTGTGCCAATACTACTGTTATGAACACTCTAGACTATCTACTCTACTACCCTAATCCTCAACCTCCACACCTTCCTATCAAGGGTCATGTCCTCGCTCAGCTGAAGCTGTGTCATGTCTTACCTAATCACCTCTCCCTACCTCTTCTTTGGCCTACCTCTACCTCTCCATAAGCCCTCCAATGTCAATCTCTCACACCTCCTCACCGATCCTTACCGGGGCGGCTGTGCTCCTCTTCCCAACGGATTGAGGTAAAACACCATCAAACGGATTGTCAGAGAACCTGAACTCTCTTAGTTTCCCACAATTTATCAAAGGTTTTAGGAAGCTCAATGTTGAATCGCTAAAAAAATTATTCGCCCCAAAGGAAAAAACCTCAAGGTATTCTAAGTTACCAAGTGATTCAGGAATTGGACCTGTGAATCTGTTGAGTGTGAGATCAAGTTTTATGAGTCTTGATGAATTTGAGATAGTAGCAGAGATAAAACCACTCAGATTATTACCACCACAAAGAAGTTCTTCTAGGCTGGGCATTTTACGGCCTAAATCTGAAGGTAGAGTACCTGAAAGCCTATTTACTCCAAGTCCAAGGATCCTCAGTGTCGATATGTTGAAAATGCTTGTAGGGACAGAACTAGTAAACTCGTTTACAGTTAAATCTAGATGCTATAGATTCTTAAGATTACCTAGCTCCGCCGGAAGCTCTCCTGTCATGTGGGGGAAAGACTATATGAGTACCAATTTGGTGGAAGATAATTCAGATTCTTGTAAGGAAAGGTCTTTCTACCTTACTAGTAAGGTAATCTTCTATAAAATCAATATAAGTACTATAATCCCTATAATGGTTATTAATAATACAAGAGTAGACTAGACAAAACAGTAGACTTTTTTTTCCTTACAAAGTTTCTTCTTGTGAAAGCAGACTTTATCCATAAACACTTTGGGTGTGTTTGGCATGAAATGCTTTCTAATTTTTTTCATGTTTGGTTGACTTAAATATTTTGAAAAATATTTTTTTATTAACTCATTTTTTGGAGGAAAATATTTTTATTATCAAGAGAAGGGAAAACAATTTCCAAAACTCATTTTCAAGCTTTCCCACCCTATTCCATACCCTCACCAACCCAGCCCACACCCACCCACCTAACCCCACCCCATGCCCTCTCTCCAAAAAGTTTTTTATATCCATCACCACCCACCCTACTGCCCCACTCAACCCCCACCCCACCACCGCACCCCGCAAAAAAAAAGAAATTTCTTTTTTCCTTTTTTTT
>ML436146.1:0-10951 GCA_005239525.1 Nicotiana knightiana | reverse complement strand
CCCCCACCTCTCACCCCCTCCCCCCACTACCCCCTCACCACCGCACAAAAAAAGATTTTTTTAACTTTTTTTTGTGATTTTCAATTTCTGTTTTTTCTTTTTTCTGCACCCACCCCCACCTCCCCCACTGCCATCTTTCGGTTTACATGTTCGAAATTTTACAAGTTCCAAAGTTATGAGTTCGGAGGTTTATGTGTTTCGAAATTTACGGGTTCGAAATTTTGCGGTTTCAAAAGTTTTGCGGTTTAGAAGTTTATGAAATTTGTGGGTTCGGAAGGTTGTTGGTTCGAAAGTTTACAGCTTCATATTTATTGTATCAAAATTATTTATGAATACTCTTGAGAAAATATTTTCCTTAATTTGCATACCAAACACCGAAAAATGAATAAGATTGCTACTTATTTTTCAAGAAAATATTTTCCAAGGAATGCCATTGTTGAGACTCAACTTAGTCAGGTTGTGGGAGCATCTGGATCTTCTAGCTCTTCTAATGAAGAAGTTGCTCGTCTGTCTAAGGAAAATGCGGAGCTCAGGCAACAAGTGGAGAACCTTAGGGAGAAACTTCTTCAAGAGCAAATGTCCGCCAATGCTCGAATGGATCTTGTTCTCAAAACCCTTGTTGCCTCTTCCAAGCCTTCCTTCTCCGGTGGCCCCTAAGAAAACCCTTCAGTGACCTGTTTAACTTGTTGTTTTGATTATTGTGGAAATTGTTCCTTTTTTTTTTGTGGTGGTGTGATTTGAATTCACTTGTACTACTCCTGTCTCAAACAGTCAAAACTCACCGTTGCTGTAATGGAAAAGGCTTGTGCTTTTTAAAATTATCAATCAAGAACTCTCTTTTGCTATTAAAATGCTTGCCTTTCTTCTGCTTCTCTTTTCTATCATGTTGTGTGCACACATGTAGCATGAGTTAGCTCGGTCAGACTTGTTTATGCTAATTGCTTTCTTATGTGTTTTTAATGATGCCAAAATAAGGAAAATAAATTGAAAATTGAAGCAGGTGGATATGGTTTAAGGGGAAGCATAGAGTTAGGGGGAACTTGTGAAGTTCTTGGTACTTTATCTGGTTTATTATGCTCTATAAATGGTTGTCAATTTCTAAAGTTTGTCATCATCAAAAAGGGGGAAATTGATGGGTTTAAGGTTTCTCAGATTTACGTTTTGATGATCTAACAAACTTATTGTCAAGAACCAGATAAATGATCCGATGCATACTTGGTATAATTCTTCAGCAATGAACTTAAGATAATATGAGTTGTATGACTTTAGATGTACAAGAACCAATTGTAACGACCCGACCGGTCGTTTTGAGCTCTAGCTCGTCGTTCGGTAGTTTGAGGCCGCAAGTAGCTTCATTTTAGGTATTATGACTTCTAGGCGTGGTCGGAATTGAATTTTAGGAAGTTCGAAGTCGAATTGGAAAGAAAGTTCTCATTTCGGAAGCCTTAAGTTAGAAGAATTGACTAAGATTGGATTTTTGAGTAAACTGCCTCAGAATCAGGATTTGAAGGTTCCAGCATATTGTGGAAGTTAGTATTTTAGAAGAATTTCATAAGGCTGGGTTGAAGTGCATTTCAATGATATTGATGTCTATTTGAGATTCCGGGTCTGGGAATAGCTCCGCATGGTGATTCTGGTGTTAGGAGCGCGATCGAAAGTGAATTCGGAGGTTCGTAGATCATTTTGGAGTCATTTGGCTAAAGTTAGAAATTTGAAGGTTTTTGAGGAATTGAACCGGAAGTAGAAATTTTAATATCAGGGTTAGATTCCGATTTCGAAAGTTGGAAGAGGTCCGTAACGTTGAATGTGACTTGTGTGCAAAATTTGGGGTCAATCGGACGTGATTTGCTAGGTTTTGACATTGAATGTAGAAGTAGGAAATTTCAAAGTTCATAAAGATTTAATTGTGTTGCGGCCACTCTTCCACATGCACCCTCGTGCTCCCATGATACTCCTAGGACATCCATTGTTTAGATGTTATTTGATTTGATTTGAGGCTTCGAGCAAGCCCGTATTATGTTTTGGAACTGGTTGGAGTGATTGGACAGGGTCCCCGGGGCCGTGGGTGGATTCCAGGTGGTTATTGGATCGAATTTGGAATATTGAGAAAGGCTAAGGCTGTTGGTGTCTTGTGTAACATCACCTGTGAGGTTTTGGCTGCAGGTGCGGAGCCGCAGAAGCGGCCTTGGTGTCACAGAAGCGGGAGAGGACTGGATTGGCTGGGGCCGCAAGTGCGAAGTTATGTACGCACATGCGAAGGTGCAGATGCGGAAGGGAAGGTGCAGGTGCAGAGTCTTTCCAGGCAGGAGGAATGCGCAGGTGCGTTGTTTTGGCCGCATCTGCGAGACCGCAAATGCGGCTGGTTGACCGCATGTGCGAAAAAATAGGATAGGCAGTGTGTTATTTTAAGACGAGGGTTTGGCTCATTTCCACCATTTTTTCTCCATGGAGCCGATTTTGGAGCAACATTTAGGTGCCATTCTCACCACCAAGCATGAGGTAAGTGATCTATGCTAGTTATTGAGTTAAATGCATGATTATGTATAGATTTAACATGAAACTTTGTGGAAAATTTGGAATTTTTGAAGAAAGACCTAGAATTTGTATTTTTGGATTTTACCATGAATTTGGGCATGAAATTGACAGAGGATTACATAGTTGAGTTCGTAAAGTTATGGGTAATCTTTATCTTCGAAAATTTTTTGGAATCCGGGCACGTGGGCCCGAGGGAAATTTTGTCAACTTTCCGAGTGGAGTTGAAAATTTATATAAATTGAATTGTTATAAGTATTAGAGTATATTTTCATTGTTTTGCCCGTTATTTGGATAGTTTTGGGCGTGGTGCATCAATGCGAGTCGTCGGAAGGACTTGGAGGCTGGTTATGAATCTTCAGAGCGAGGTAAGTCTCCTTTCTAACATTATAAGAGAAAATTTTTCCCGTAGGTGAAATAATTAAATATGTGCTACTGTGTGTGGGGGGGGGGGGGGCTACGTACGTACGAGGTAACGAGAGTCCGTGCGTAGCTACTATTATGCTTATGTCCGGGTAGTCTAGGACCCAAAAGCATATTTTATTTGCCGTACTTGTAACTTTACTGATGAATTTAAAGATGTTTAAACCTTAACGATATTGGCAAAATAATTTCTAGAAAAGATTTAAATACTATCTTTGTGACCATTAAAAGAGAAATTGTCATTTTCTTGGGTATTTGTTTTCCCGATGTAGTCGGGGTGAACTGTTGAATGTGTATGATTATGTCTGACCGCTTTGCAATTTATATTTCGCGAGTGGGGTGATTTCTTCCACTACTCTCATGGGAGCGGGCTGTACGCCACGATAGGTTAATAAATGCAACTATGGTTCGCGCCGTTCGACCCTTCGGCAGTGCACCATTTACATTTATATTGGTTCGGGCCGTTCGGCCCTCAGCATTTCCTACGCATGATATTTGCTGGATACCATCTGTGATTTGAACTGTTTAATTTCCTTAAGATATGAGTGGTTAACTGAGATGACGGAAACTGGGATTTATAATTTATGGAAGAAGTTATCCTTTCCTGCTATTATATGGTATTTGATAGTAACATCCATGTTTGACATCACACTTGATTATATTAACTTGACCTCTAGTAAGTGTCAAAGTCGATCTCTCGTCACTACCTCTTTGAGGTTAGGCGGGATACTTACTGGGTACACGTTGTTTTCGTACTCATACTACACTTGTTGTGCATTTTGTTGCACAGGTACATGTATATCTAGTGGCCCTGCTTGGCGCCGTAGCATGGTTGATATGGGGACTAAGGTGAGCTGCACCTCTCGAGATGACCCACAGCCAACGGAGTCTCCTTCAGAGTATTGAGTTGTAATTTCTATACTGTCCAATTTGTATTCTGGACGGTTACTGTATTTCATTTGATTTTTCTTTGAAATTGCTCATGCACTTGTGGCACCGGATTTTGGGATGACTTTGGGATGTATTTGTTAATTGAATTGTTAAACATCATTATTTACTCAGTAAATTTTATTGATTTTTTTTATATAATGAAATAGAAAGTAACGATTTCAAAATACTATAATAGGAATTTAATTAACGGTTGAGTGTTGGCTTGCCTGACTGTGGTGTCCGGCGCCATCACGACCTTAATGGATTTTTGGGTCGTGACACCAACTCAGGGACCTGATCCCTTGGAGTTTCCCTGACAGAAGTACAAAGTCAACTCTACAATTGGAAAGTGATTGCCTGCAACTGTGCACACTACAATGCAGAAGCAATGCAGCAGTCACTTCCCATTGGGAAGGGCCTTGCACCAACCAAGTGTCTACGTCATCCAAGTGATGTCATCCAAAGTACATCAACAAGGATTATTGCAAGAAAACACCATTTGAACATTTTATGATATTCTCTCAAGCATTAAAGATCTCATCATCTAGCATTGAAGTCATAAGTGTATCAAAAACAAAGTGCAACACTACTACGAAGCAGTTCCATAACGAGTCTTCGTATGTCCTTAGTTGAGTTGTACCTTTGTATTTGTTCTTCATTGTAACTCTATCATTCTTACTTAGAAGCTTTATTTAGGAACCTCAAAACATAAACCCGTTGAGTTTGTGTTGTGACTAGAGTTAGTCATAGGTTGAAGTTTTGTAATAAGTGTGTTACAAATTGGCTTGTAATAGGAGTATTACAAGTTAGTGAGATTGAAGTCTTTGTAATAGAGTTATTACAAAGTGGCTTGTAATAGGTGTATTGTAAGTTAGTAAAGTTGAAATCCTACTAGTGTAGGTCGTGGTTTTTATCCCCTTGAGTAGGGATTTTTCCACGTAAAAATCTTGTGTCCCATTTACTTACTGTTTCATTAGTTAGTACTGTGAGAACTGTTACAGGACCAGGTCTCTACACAATTTGGTGGACTCATATATTCTACCAATTAGTATCAGAACAGGTTCTTTCTAAAAGGTTAACACCTAGAGAGGATCCTCAAGATAGCTGCTTCACCAAACTTCGAGGAAGGACAATCAATCTACTCCGAGATTCAAGTTTCTTTAGATTACCTAGCTCCACTGGTGTCTCTCCTGTCAAGCGGGGAAAATACTATATGAGTAGCAATAAAAGGAAGAATAATTTAATTATATTTCTCGTAAAAAGTAGTATTATTACACTACCTTGCAAGTGCTGATATCCAAGATTTAATTATGTAAGATCTTTTAAGTTGGCTAACTCTCTTGGTACAGTTCCAGTGAACTTATTGCCAGACAATGACAAGATTCGAAGCTTTCCACACTTTCCTAGGTTTGGTGGAATAACACCGTCTAGATGTTAACTGGCATGTGAAGAACTTCCAAGTCTGGAAGATTTTCACATATAGTTGTTGGAAGATTACCAGTAACATTGTTTTCGAAAAGAGTAATGATTCGCATTGTCGTAATGTTAAAGATTGATGGTGGTATAGAGCCAGTAAGCTGGTTTTGTTGTAGGTCTAGGATAGTCATGTAACGAAGATTACCGAGTTCTTGAGGGATCTCTCCTTCAAGAAAATTGTGCGCCACGCTCAATCCTACTAGTTTTGTTAGATTGGAAAGGGAAGGTGGAATTTTCCCATAAAGTTGGTTGCTCGCAAGGCGCAGGATGCGAAGGTTTAGTAACAGACTTACGAATGATGGAATGACACCAGTAAAGTTATTGCTTTCGACAATAATCGTTTTCAACCTCTGCAAATGGGACAGCTCTTCTGGAAACTCTCCGTGGAGATTGTTGTTACTGATGTCAAGGGAAACAAGAAATGAGAGGTTTCTAACGTGTGGAGGAACGGTACCATAAAGTTGCATGCTAGAAATGTCTAAAGTTGTGACTCTATTGTGGCGCGAGCTACAAGTGATGCCAATCCAGCTGCAAACCGGGCTGGAGGACGACCAGTTGCTTGCTATGATATCATTAGGATTAGAAGAAGAAATGTGAGATTTCAAGGCAAGAAGAGCATCTTTATCGGTGCTAATATTGGGAACAATAGCCAGTGAAATATGGTAATGAAGCAGAATGAAAACAGCAAGACCAAAGAGAAAGACCAACATTTTATTATAAAAGACATTTTAAAAATAGATTAGGAAATCGATGTCAGATTAAGGGAAGACGACCATTTTACTATAAAAGACATTTTAAAAATAGATTAGTAAACTGATGTATGATTAAGGGGAGACCTGCATTTGATTATAAAAGACATTTAAAAAATAGATTAGTAAACTGATGTATGATTAAGGGGAGACCAGTATTTTATTATAAAAGATATTTTAAAAATAGATTAGCAAACTGATGTATGATTGAGGGGAGACCATCATTTTATTATAAATGACATTTTAAAAATAGATTAGTAAACCGATATATGATTGAGGGGAGACCAGTATTTTATTATAAAAGATATTTTAAAAATAAATTAGTAAACTGATGTATGATCAAGGGGAGACCAATATTTTATTATAAAAGACATTTTAAAAATCAATTAGTAAACTGATGTATGATTTAGGGGAGACCAACATTTTATTATAAAAGACATTTTAAGATAGATTAGTAAACCGATGTATGATTGAAGGGAGACCAACATTTTATTATAAAACACATTTTAAAAATAGATTAGAGAACCGATGTATGATTGAGGGGAGACCTGCATTTTATTATAAAAGACATTTTAAAAATAGATTAGTAAACTGATGTATGATTAAGACGAGACCAGTATTTTATTATAAAAGATATTTTAAAAATAGATTAGTAAACTGATGTATGATTGAGAGGAGACCAGCATTTTATTATAAAAGACATTTTAAAAATTGATTAGTAAACCGATGTATGATTAAGGGGAGACCAACATTTTATTATAAAGGAAATTTTAAAAATAAATTATTAAAATGATGTATGTTGTAACGAACCGACCGGTCGTTTTACATTATGGGACCCCGTTCCCCTAAATGAAACTTCCCATACGGTTTATTGTGATTTATGACTTGCGGCGATGGGTGGTTCGGGATTCGGAAGTGTTTAGAGTGATATAGAAACACTTGGTTCCTTAAGGTTGTCCTTTAAGGCCAGGTTTGACTTCGGTCATCATTTTGAGTAACCGACCTCGGAATCGAGTTTCGACGGTTCCGGTAGCTTCGTATGATGATTTTGGACTTGGGCGTGTGTTCGAAATGGGTTTTGGATGACCCAGGGAGCGTTTTGGCGCCCAATAGCGAAATAAGAGTTTCCTTAAGTTCATAGCGTGGTTTGGGATGTGTTTTTGTGTTATCGAGGTCCAAACAAAATTTTGAGACTGGAAATAGTTCCGTTATGTGACTCATGACTTGCTCGCAAAATTTGGGATCATTCCGAGTAGTATAGGTCAGTTCGGCGCATTGTTAGCGAATTCAAGAAACTTAAAGTTCCTAAGTTTGATTCTAGGAGTTTTGAGGTGTAATTTTGAGTTTTAGAATTGTTTTGGGTGTTCTGAAGGCTCGAGCGAGTCCATATTATGATTTGGGACTTGTTGGTATATTTGGACGGGGGCTCGGGTGGGTCCAGATGCCTCTCGGTTCTGGTGTGACCGCAGGTGCGGTTGCCCAGTCACAGGTACGGGATTGCTCCTGCGGTCCCAGCCTCGCAGGTGCGAGACCGCTCCTGCAGTCCTTGCCTCGCAGGTGTGGCTTCAGGTAAGGCTACCCATTTCTTGCAGGTGCGGATAATATACGCAGGAGTGGAGTCGCAGGTGCGAGCTCCTCTCCACAGGTGCGAGCCCAGGCCCCTTGTCCCATTTCCGCAAGTGCGAGCATTTACTCGCAGGTGGGAGACGGCGGTCCTTGAGCCGCAGGTGCGAAACTACAGTAGGAAGTGGGTTCTTTAAAACACGGGATTATTTCATTACACTCCCTTTTCTTCCACCATTAGAGACCTTGGAAGCTTGGGAAAGATCTCCACGACTACTGAAAGGTAAGTAAATTCTACCCTAATGTTAGTTTAATGCATGAATTCCTGGTTAACCTTACTACCTAAATTAGTGAAAATCAAAGATTTGAGTAGTAACCTAGGGCTTTATGAAAATTTAGGGAATTACCCGTTAATTAGCCATGAAATCATAAACTATATATTAACGATCCTTAGGTTATGGGTAGGAGATTCCTTCAAAAATTTCCGAAATTCGAACATGCGGGCCCGGGGATGAATTTTGGGATTTCTTCAATTTGGATGAAATGACTAAGTAAATAGGAGAATTCCATACTTTTGAGTGTAAATTGATATATTTATGTAACATTTGGCTAGTTTCAAGTCCTTGGGTGACGAGTTTTGGAGTTTCGGGCGCGTTCTTGACCCGGAAAGTAGGTTCGACACGAGGTGAGTCTCCTTTCTAACCTTGTAAGAGGGAACTGTCCCCCTAGGTGATTTAAATGACTATGTGCTAATGTTTGTGGGGGCTACGTACACACAAAGTGACGAGAGTCCGTACGTAGTGGCTATTATTGTTATGTCCGGGTAGTTAGGCCTACACCATGCTTTGTGTTTTTCCTTGAAATGAACTATATGCATGATGATTAATGTTATATGCGGCTTTGTTTCCCTGAGATCATGGAATTTGAGAATTTTAAAGGAATTGTTCACTGAAAAGTAATTTATGAAGGATATTGTGTGGATTGTGTGTGCATGTGACCGCTTCACAATTTACATTCCGCGAGCGGAGTGTTATTTCCCCCACTCCTGGGAGCGGGCCGTACGCCACAACGAGATTGAAAGATACATTATGGTTCAGGCCGTTCGACCCTCGGCAATGCACATATATGATTATTATTATGATGGCTCAGGCCGGTTGTCCTTATTATGTATGTGCATGCTAAATTGTTAATGATTTTTATGGATATTGAGTGTGCAGATATTTTAAAAAGGAAAATTAAGTAATAATTGTTTATTTACTCCAGTATTTATTTGAATTATAGTTATCTTTAATATTTACCGTTTTCATCATCCTCGTATGCCTATTACAGATATTATGTCTTGTTTAATTATTTTGTTGGACCTTAGTGAGAGTCAAGTCGACCTCTCGCCACTACTTCTTCGAAGTTAGGCGGGATACTCACTGGGTACATATTTGTTTACGTACTCATGCTACGCTTCTGTACTTAATTGTACAAGTTCTGAGGCTAGTGCATCTGGTTATCAGACCGGAGCTCGATTCTGAGTATAGATTGGACCTGACTTCACGGTGAGCTGCTTCTCCTGACGATCCTCGGCAGCACCATGGGGTTTCTTTTGCTATTCCCGTCTATTTCTTCCAGATAGCGGGACAATTATATTATATCTTTTGTATATTCTGCGAGTATGCCCGTAGGACTTGTGACACTAGTTCCTGGCACACACGTAGTAGTTATTATGGTTTGCGGGTCTGTATAAATACATTGGCTCACGCCTCTTTATGACTGCTTTTGGTTAAATTGGCTTATTATCTTTATCAATTAATGTTTTGAACCTAAAACTTGGCACGTGTTGGGATGTTTAACCAAATATGTGAAAATCCTTAGTTACTAGGGTGTCAGCTTGCCCGACTCCGGTGTTGGGCGCCATCACGACCTGAGTTAGGATTTTGGATCGTGACATATGATTGAGGGGAGACCTGCATTTTATTATAAAAGACATTTTAAAAATAGATTAACTGGTGTATGATTGAGGAGAGACCAATATTTTATTATAAAAGATATTTTAAAAATAGATTAGTAAACCGATGTATGATTGAGGGGAGACCAGTATTTTACTATAAACGAAATTTTAAAAATAGATTAGTAAATCGATGTCTCATTAAGGGGAGACCAACATTTTATTATAAAAAACATTTTAAAAATAGATTAGTAAATTGATGTATCATTGAGGGGAGACCAGCATTTTATTATAAAAGACATTTAAAAAAAATAGATTAGTAAACCGATGTATGATTAAGGGGAGACAAGCATATTATTATAAAATATATTTTAAAAATAGATTAGTCAACTGATGTATGATTTAGGGGAGACCAACATTTTATTATAAAAGACATTTTAAAAATAGATTAGTAAATCGATGTATGATTGAAGGAGACCAGCATTTTATTATAAAAAATATTTTAAAAATAGATTAGTAAACCGATGTATGATTGAGGGGAGACCTGCATTTTATTATAAAAGACATTTTAAAAATAGATTAGTAAACTGATGTATGATTGAGGAGAGACCATCCTTTTATTATAAAAGACATTTTAAAAATAGATGAGTAAACCGATGTATAATTAAGGGGAGATCAGCATTTTAAATAGATTAGTAAACTGATGTATGATTGAGGGGAGACCTAGATTTTATTATAAAAGACATTTAAAAATAGATAAATAAACTGATGTATGATTGAGGGGAAACCTGCATTTAATTATAAAATACATTTTAAAAATAAATTAGTAAGCTGATATATGATTGAGGGGAGACCAACATTTTATTAAAAGATATTTTAAAAATTGATTAGTGTAATAATCCAAAATTTTAAGAGTGAAATTTTAAAATAATAATAATAATAAAAATCAAGTGGGCCAAGCCCACTTTATAAGACTTCACGTGGCGGGGCTTTTGCATCCGTACCCACTTTTTGTGCCACGTTTTAACTTATACCCGCTTTGTAAAAAAATTACATCTGTACCCGCTTTTGCGCATAACTTCAGCATGGGGGGCTGAAGTAGCAAAGACAATCACGCAAAACTTTAGCATTCTAGTAGACGAGCCTGAAGTAGTTTGGGAACTTCAGCTCTAGTAAATGGGAACTTCAGCTCTAGAGCTGAAGTTTTGTTCTTTGTAAATGGGGAACTTCATCCCCAGTTATAAAGAAAAAAACTTCAGCATACGGGGCTGAAGTTCCGCCAGTTACACTGGGGAAGTTTTTGTCTTTGTAAATGGGGAACTTCAGCATACGGGGCTGAAGT
>ML436143.1:0-11266 GCA_005239525.1 Nicotiana knightiana | reverse complement strand
TTAGAAGTAATACTTCTTTAGGTGGATGGCGTTCCAGCTTGTTGGTAGAACTCTGCCGTCCATAGCTTCCAACTCATAGGCGCCTTTCCCAGCTATGCCTCGGATTTTGTAAGGCCCTTCCCAATTTTGATTTAGCTTTCCTGCACCTGCTTCTTCTTTGATTGAAAGACTTTTTTGAGGATGAAGTCCCTAATCTTGAAGTACCTGAGATGAGCTTTATGGTTGTAATAACGCTCTAGATTTGTTTTTGAGCTGCCATCCGTATCAGTATTGCTTCTCTCCGTGGTTCAAGCAGGTTCAGATTGGTCCTCAATTCGTCGTTGTTTTCTCCCTCCATGATTTTCCTTATATCGGTTCGCTAATATCCACAGGTATTAAGGCTTCTGAGCCATAAACAAGTGCGAACGGAGTTTTTCCCGTGGCTATTTTTGAAGTTTTTTTGTATGCCCATAGTACCGCTGGTAACTCATCAGGTCAGTTTCCTTTGGCTTTATCCAGCCACTTCTTTAGATTATTGATGATGACCTTATTCGTTGACTCAGCTTGACCATTATCCACGAGGTGGTATGGCGTTGAAGTGATCTGCTTGATTTGCCAACTTTCGAAGAATTCTGTGATTTGCGAGCCTATGAATTGTGGGCCATTATCGCACACGATTTCTTTTGGTATTCCAAAGCGGCATATTATGTTCCGCCACAAGAAGCTTTTAACTTCCTTTTCTCGCACTTGTTGAACGATTCTACCTCTACCCACTTTGTAAAATAGTCTTAGCATGAGCAAAAACCGTACCTCTCCTTTAGCTGTGGGAAGAGGTCCCACTATGTCCATACCCCATTTCATGAAAGTCCATCGGGATACTATTGGATGTAATAATTCTGCTGGTCGATGCATGTTTTTGGCAAACCTTTGGCACCTGTCACATTGGGATACGAAGTTTTCGGCTTCTTCTTCCATCTTAGGCCAATAATATCCAGCTCTGATTAGGGTTTTTTCTAAGGATCTCGCCCTTGAGTGATTTTCACAGTGTCCTTCGTGGACTTCTTTCATCACAAATTCCATTTGGTTAGGTCCAAGGCATTTAGCTAGAGGTCCTTCGAACATCTTGCGATAAAGCGAGTTGCGAATAAGGCAGTATCGTGCAGCTTTGTGACGAAGTGCTTGAGCTGCTTTCTTGTCTTCAGGTACGGTGCCATTATACAAAAAATTAAGAATTTTGTTTCTCCAGTCCCAGGTTAAGTTGTTGAAAGTTACCTCATTCCTTTCCTGGTCTATCATGGAATGAAATAGTTGGACGACAATTGCATTGTCTTTTTTCGTTACTTCTGTGACTGCTGTGAGGTTAGCTAATGCCTCTGCTTCTGCATTTTCCTCTCTAGTTATTTGCATTACCTTCCATGTTTTGAATTGCCTCACGAGCTCTCGTGCTTTTTCAAGATACTGTTGCATTCGAGTCTCTCGAGCGATGTAAGTCCCCTGTATCTGATTTACTACCAGTTGGGAGTCGCTGTTGATCACAATTTGCTCAATTGAGAGCTCCCGTGCGAGTGCAAGCCCTGTAATAACAGCTTCGTACTTTGCTTCATTGTTAGTTATAGGATAACACTTGATATTTTGCCGTGTCTTTTCACCCGTGGGTGATATTAAGACTATGCCTAAGCCGAAACCTTTTATATTTGAGGAACCATCGGTGAACAAGGTCCATAGGCCTGGATTAGCACCGTTAAAGAGTTGTAACCCTTTTTCTACTTCAGGTACAATGCTATTACTAAAGTCAACAACAAAATCAGCTAGTATTTGAGACTTAGTTGCTGTCCTAGGCTGATAGATTATTTCATGCTCACTTAATTCTATGGCCCACTTGGCTAATCTCCCTGACAATTCCTATTTATGCAAAATATTTCTTAAAGGATATGAAGTCACAACAGTGATTGGGTGGCATTAAAAATATGGTCGTAATTTTCTAGATGCCATTATTGAAGCTAAGGCTAACTTTTCCAGATGTGGATATCTAGTCTCAGCATCTAACAAAGTTTTACTTACATAATAGATAGGTGATTATTTACCTTTTTCTTCACTTACCAGTACTGCACTTACAACAATTTANAGGGCTTGCTGACATTCTTCAGTCCATTCGAACTGATTCTGCTTTTTGAGAACTGAGAAGAATTTAAAACTTTTTTCGGAAGACTTAGAAATAAACCTTCCCAAAGCTGCTATTCTCCCTGTTAATCTTTGAACTTCCATTTTATTTGTTAAATTATCAGCTATTTCCTCTATAGCTTTAATTTGAGCAGGATTTACCTCTATACCTCTGTTCGATACAAGGAAACCCAAAAATTTACCTGATTGCACTCTAAAAGCGCATTTCTCTGGATTTAGCTTCATATTATACCTGCGTAAAATATCAAAATCAGTAGAGAGATGCTGGAAATGGTCTTGTGCTTGTGTTGATTTTACCAACATATCATCAATATAGACTTCCATCGTCTTTCCAAGATGTTCTTGGAACATTTTAGTCACTAACCTTTGATAGGTGGCTCCAGCATTTTTCAAGCCAAAAGGCATAACTTTATAACAGTAAGTCCCCCTGTTTGTAATGAAGGAAGTTTTTTCCTCATCTGAGGGATTCATTTTAATCTGATTATAACCAGAATATGCATCTAAGAAGCTCAATAATTCATGACTTGCTATGGCATCAATCATTTGATCTATATGTGGAAATGGGAATGAATCTTTGGGCATGCTTTATTTAAGTCAGTATAATCTACTCATACTCTCCATTTGCCATTCTTTTTAGGTACTACCATGGTGTTTTCTAGCCAGTTAGGGTACGTTACCTCTCGTATCGAACCAATCTTCAAGAGTTTCTGTACCTCTTCGTCGATCACTTGGTTCTTGAATGGTCCTTGCTTTATTTTCTTCTGCTTAACAGGTACGAAGGATAGCTCTTCATTTAGTTTATGAGTCATCACTTCTGGTGGGATACTTGTCATATCTGAGTGCGACCACGCAAAGCAGTTTGTGTTAGCCTTTAAATAATCAATTAACTTAACTCTTCGAGCGGGGCCCAGCCTCGTGCCTATATACACTTTCTGCTCAGGCTTTTGTTCAGATAATGGAACAACTTCGAGCTCCTCCGTAGTTGTTTTGATGTGATCATCTTCCTCCGGTTCATGAATGACGTCCGGTCTGGAATCTGCATTTGTGTGGTATAGTACACCTTCTGTGGTAACTTGATTCTCCTTCTCGTAAGTATTTTCTTTCATACCTATTTTAACAATAATACCTTATGTACCTATTTGGGTAGTAATTTCCTCCATGCCTGTTTGGGCGACATTACCTGCTTGGGAGATTCCCTTATCTAGTAATTCTTCCACCTCTATTTTCTTGTTGTAGTGTATCACAGAGTTTATATTTCTTGCGGTCTGCTGATCGCCTCTAATTTGCTGAATCCCCCATTCAGAGGGGAATTTAATTACCTGATGCAACGTGGAGGGTATTGATTTCATGTCGTGGATCCATGGCCTTCCCACGATCACGTTATAAGCCATGTTAGTATCGATGACTTGGAACCTAGTACTTTTGATCACCCCTCAGCATAAGTGCTAAGCTCAATTTCTCCTTTTATAACCGTAGAGTTATCAAACCCTAATATGGCTCGTGCCCTTGGGATTACTTGATTCCCCAGTAGCATTTCTTCCATGACTCTTAGCAAAATGATATTGACTGAACTGCCTGGATCAATCAACACTCTTTTTAAGTTAGTGTCATGAATAATTAAAGATATTACCAGAGCATAGTTGTGCGGAAGTATTAATCCGCCGATATCTGCATCATCGAAGGTTATATCGTCCTCTTCCATATTTTCACGAGCTCGTTTTCCATGTGTAATTGTGAATTTTGTGGTTGTTTTGCAGATCACTCCGTTTACTTCTTCACCTCTGTGTTCACGTTGATGGTTCATTTTGGAGAAGGAGGCTTTGGGGTCTCCTGCTTGTTCCTCATATATGCCTATTTACCTTTATCACTAAACAGTTATGTTAAATAGACCCGTTTCAATAAATTTTCTACTTCACCTTGTAAAAATATGCAATCCGCAGTTTTGTGCCCATGATCGTTTATGGAATTCACACCAGTGATCTGGGTTCCTTCTACTTGGATTTGACCACATATCTTTGGGACACTTAACCTTGTCTCCCATTTTCCTCAATATTGAGACAAGTTCAGTAGTACTTACATTAAAGGTATGATCCCCAATTTGAGTACTACCTCTAGGTCGTTCATCTCGATCTTTTCTGGATCTAGACGAGGATGAGACTACGTCTCTTCCTTGTGGTCTATAGTCCGACCTAGTGTTTTCGAACCTGGGGCGGATATCGCGTCCCGAGGGTCCTAAGTAAGGATCGTACCTGTTTTTACCTGATCTTCTATCTGATTCAGGACGTCTGGATCTGGAATGATCTTCATCTCTCGAACGAGCAATGATATCTTCTTCTATTTTGAGTTTAGTACTATACTTGTTATATACATCGTTCCATGTTGTAGCGCGGAATTCTCTTAGACTTCCCTTAAGTCGTCCCGTGGCTTCTGAGCTTTTATCGTTTAGGTTGCTTGCAAATTCCATGGCTGCCCAATTATCAGGAACCCTGGGTAACTGCATTCTTTCTCGTTGAAACCTGTCTACAAACTCACGGAGTAGTTCCGTGTCTCCTTGTTTTATTTTGAATATGTCTTCCATTCTTTTCTCAACTTTTTGTGCACCAGAGTGTGCTTTTATAAATGAATCTGCAAGCTCAGCAAAAGAGTCAATAGAATTTTCAGGGAGAAGAGAATACCAGGTTAGGGCCCCTTTGGTAAGTGTTTCCCCAAATTTTTTGACAAGGACTGATTCAATCTCTTGTTTTGTTAAGTCGTTGCCTTTTACCCCAGTAGTGAAAGCAGTCACATGATCACGTGGGTCAGTTGTTCCATCATATTTGGGAACGTTAGGCATTTTAATCTTCTTGGGTATAGGCAAGGGTGTCGTACTTGGCTTCCAAGGTTGTTGAGAATACCTATCAACATCAATGCCTTTGATGATAGGTGGTACTCCAGGAATTTGTTCGATGCGATCGTTCTGCTCTTTCATCTGTTTCTGCATGGTTAGTAGTAAATTTAGTAATTCTGAGTTATTAGATATACCTGGTCTCGTTTCGAGAGATTCACTAGAGTATCTCCTCTTTCTGAGTTTGCCAACCCAGATTGAGGATTTTCCATGGTGATGGTATTATTGGGGGTGGCGTCGGCTGTGTAGGTAACACTGCCGGTAATCCTCTCGCGAATTCTTGCAAAGCTTGGATCACATACTCTGCAATCATTTTATTTACACGATCTTGTTCCACAGTTTGATCATTATCACCATTGTTGTTATTGGATCTTTCTAGGGATTGTTCCCTTGAACCACGTGGGGTTCCTGAAGGCGATGGAACGGGGGTTCCATTCATTTGCTAGTTGTTGTCGTTGGAGTTCGGCATAGTTCAGAGGATATCACTTGAAAAGCAAACAAAGATTATCAAATTCCCGTTAACGGAACCAATTTGTTTAACCAAAGAATTAGATCCTTTGACTAAAGCTATTTCTAGGATGAACACGGGTCACTTATAATCAAGGAAATATAGAAAAATAAATAATAGATAATATTGTAAAAAGATAGAAAAGCGAAGTCAATTGTGTTCGAGAATCAGATGCCTTTACAAGCTGTATTCCCCTTCCTTATATAGGAGATTCCTTGATATAACATACAACTCTTGCTATGGTTGCTCATTAATGATTAATTATGACATTAATGAGGCGTTACAAAGGATAACGGTAATTGGGGTACGGTTACATAACGTTCGAGTAATCAATTGTGGGCCCTTGAATATGCCCGTAGCTTTGTCTAGATTCATTCTGACCATGCCTCTTCCCTGTTTTGATCAGGTTGAGTTTCCCGTGGCTGATAAGCTCGACGGTTTATTGAATCATGCCTCTTTGTTCTGTACCTCTTCAAAGAATCACATCCAGTTGTCGCGTTCTCCTATGTCCACTTAACTGGCTGAGTTTTCAAAAGATGGCTTACGTGTGAAACTCTTTTTTACCAATACAATCACCACCGGCGAATGAGCAGCGAGGAAATAATTTCTCTCCTGCTCTACATAATCCACAAGACGAGTGGTAAACTTCAATTTTCCTTTGTGTTAAGATGTATATTTTTGCTATATTGAATTTGTATTAACGCTCATATATTCCACAGAGGGTACCGGCCAGATATGAATTTTACAAGTTATGAACCCACGCCCAGTTGGAATATTCCTAGTTTTGGTGTGTTGGATCATGATGGTCCATCCGGGAGTCATCACCAACAGGAAACTGTCCATCATGGAATTTCATCACATTATGACTTGTAAGTGAAGTGATACAGCTATATGGAAAGTATTTATTAATTTCAGTAGCTTATTATTTTGTTGTTTGTGCAGTGAAAACGAGCAAGTTGAACCACCTGTCCCACTCAATTTCCCGAAGAAGATATATTAAATCGGGATCTGGCAGATGCACAAAGTGAGGAAGAGAACAGTGATTATGACAACAATGCCGATGATCCCGGAGGCGACACACCCTTCCCTCGTGAGGATGGTGATGAGGAGGATGAGAATGAAGGACCTGATTTGACGAGGGAGTGTGCTCCACCCCCTGTTAGACCAAGAGCGTACGAGTCCCAAGTGCCATTTCATTCAAAGAAGATTCCCTACCTTTATAACTTTCCAAGTATGCCGGATGTGGATGCTCTCACAAGGGATTTTGTTGAAATTTGGACAGCGATGTGGGATGATTCAGACCAACAGTGATGGAAAAGGGCATGCTTTTTCCTGATAACGCGTGCATAAGCAGGGCGGAAAAAATTCACAACGTGAAAAAGTGTCGTGAGATGATGATATGGGAGTAAACTCCGGAGGTATACAAGGTTGTTTGCCGCAGATGGTTTACGGGTTGTCAATTGATGGTGTGTGCGAGCAAGAAAAAAATAGGTTTGTGGCAAGTGGGTAAATACATTCTCATCCACAGATGTGAAATGGACACATTCAATGGGAGTCACTTCAACTTGGATATTGACTTGATTTCTCTTGTCCTTATTCCACACCTTGAAGCGTCCATAAGGTATAAAATCAAAGAGTGCATTACTTCAGTCCACCAGGAATATGGCCATACCATTACCAAAAGAAAGGCATTTCTCGGGCGCAAACGTGCGTTTGAAATTGTTTATGGTAACTGGGATAAGTCATTTGTAGCTCTACCCAGGTACATGGCAGCACTGCAACACTTTAACCCCGGGACGGTTGTTGAATGGAAGCTTGAGCGGAGTCCTGGAAAACCAGAATATATATTCAATTACGTGTTCTGAGCATTTAAACCAACAATTGATGGTTTTCCGCATTGCCGACCGGTAATATCCATAGATGGAACTCATGTCTATGGAAAGTATGATATCAAGTTGTTGGTAGCCGTTCCAGTGGATGGTACTGGACAAATATTTCCTCTAGATTTTGCTATTTGTGCCAATGAAAGCCAAGAGACGTGGACGCTATTTTTTAACCATTTGAAAGAGCATGTTGCCAAACAACATTCCGGTATTTGTCTAATATCTTATCGGCATGGTGGTATCTTAAGTTCTGTATAGAACTTGCCTGTATGGAAAGAACCTTATGCCTACCACCGTTACTGTGTAAGGCACTTGAAGGCCAATTTCCAGAAGTCACATCCCAACAATGACCGGCATATTTTGATGTGGATGGAAGCAACAAACCACCAAGAGCATAAATTTTGGAGGCACATGAAATCTATCAGGCAGGAAGATGAGAGATCCTATCATTGGTTGATGCGACACGAGCTTCACAAGTGGACTTTGCATGTAGATGGTGGAAGAAGATGGAGAATTTTGACTACAAACGTGTCATAAACTTTCAACGGGTTATTGAAGTCGGTAGAGGATTACCTGTCACTGCCATGGTGTGGATGTCATTCAAGCAGATAGCGGAGAGGTTTGTTGAAAGGGCTGCAACTGCAACGTCATTGATGTAAAGAGGCATTGAATTTATGCCAGTGCCGATGAAGTGATTTGAGAAATACAGGCGGCGAGCACATTGGCATTCATTTTTGCAGTATGATCAGGACAGAAATGTTTTTAAAGTTCGCACCGCGATCCATCAAAACTGGGGGAATAATGTACATACCATAAATGAATCCAGAAGGTTGTGCTCTTGTGGAAAATGGTCCATCTACCACAAGCCGTGCTCACATGCCATGGGGTGCTTTCAACATGTTGGTTTAGGGCCAACCAACTACGTTGATAAATAATATAGTGTTGCTGCTTATTTAAACACCTATAGTGGGCAGTTGCAGCCAGTGGATGCTGAGCATTATTGGCCGCCGGAACCATTTAAAATGGTGTGTAACAAGGACTATTTGCGTCGAATACAGGTGCAGAAGAGAATGCGTTAGCAATATCGTTTATACGCGCAAATGTGGTATATGCTCGCGAACAGGATACGACCGTCGAAAATGTCCTTCGACTGGTTTGGGTGGTGGTGGTAATCAAGCTCGTGGTGGGTGTTCTTCTAATGTTCCCAACTATCAATGAGTTTATATTGTAATAAGTAGTTGTTTTGTTTATGTTGGAAGATGTATCAAATAAAATTATGTTTCCATTGTTGTTAAATCTTATTGATATTTAACATTTTCCAGTTGAGTAAATTAATGCATTTCTCCCTCCTGTTCATGTAATCAAAAATAGTAGTGGATTAAAAAACGGAAAAAATATGAATATATTTGATAAATATAGTTATGTGTGTTGTCTTGTCGAACTGAAAAGCTGCCCACCTAAGAAAAAGCTGTTTTGTATCCGACATAATCTTTTACACGCCAAGCATAACGCGATTAAATACTACATTATGTGAATATATATAGCGCGGTTAAAAACTACGTTATGTGTGTTGTCTTGTCGAACTGAAAAGCTGCGAGCCTAAGAAAAAGTTGTTTTGTATCTGACAGTATCTTTTACACGCAAAGCATAACGCGGTTAAATACTACGTTATGTGAATATATATAGCGCGGTTAAATACTATGTTATGTGTGTTTTCTTGTCGAACTGAAAAGCTGCCCGCCTAAGAAAAAGTTGTTTTTTATCCAACAGAATCTTTTACACGCAAAGCATAACACGGTTAAATACTATGTTATGTGAATATATATAGCGCGGTTAAATACTACGTTATGTGTGTTGTCTTGCCTATAAATAATGGGCGCATTCTAGTTATTTTATTGTGCTTAACAATATCCAATAGCAAAACTTTCCATAAAAGCAATGTTTTTTTTTACGTTTTAACAAATGTCTGAAAGCCTTTATGTACCAAGGTGCGAGTGAGGCAAAAAATGCATAATGCAGGAATGTTGGGATGATGGTGAAGTTGGACGCCGCTACTGGGTGTATGTGAACAAGTTTTATAGGGTTCCCGACGAAACTTGTTGCAATTTTGAGGTATGGATTGATGATCCCTGTAATCAGGAATGCTACAAACAATCTTTGCAGTTTCTTCATAATTTGACCTTAAAACAGTGGCAAGATGAAAGAGAATATAAACGAGAAATTGCGGAGTTGAAGTAGAAACTGAAAGAGACAGAATTGGAAAAAATAAGCTGGAAGATAAATTTAAGTGGTTGGAGCAGAAAATAACGGGCGACAGTGACTAAACAATAACATGTATGTGTTGAGTGTACTACTTTATCTTTATGTTTCCTGTGTCATGTATTTTCATTAGTTTTATGAAATCTAAATTATGTTAAGTTGCTATATTTGTGTTTTTGTTGTAGTATTAAAATAAAGAAGGAACGGGAAAATAAAAACATAATGCGCATATTATGTAAACATAAAAATTGTTGTTATTATTCACATAAAATACATACAAAAAAATCAAAGCGTCCCACATCCTGTGTGCTTCAACACAACCGCTGGCCTGAGGCGCATCCCATCCCGCCCGGCAACGCTATCAGGATCATCCTCATCACGTCGCCTCTTTATAGCAGGATGTGCTGCAGCATGATCATTAGTGGTGCTGGCAGGATCGGTAGAAAGGGTCGTCGTTCTATTAAAAACCTACAGAAGAATAATTCAGCTCAGTAAAGGAAAGTATATATTAAGTCACAACAATTTAGATTGTCTTACCATGGTCTCGTCGGGCTCCTGAATAAAATCATCGGTTGCAGCAATGTCAGCAGCGCACGAAGGGGCCTCCGTGACGAGCGAGGATGAAGCCTTAATAAGGAAATAAATAAACTTATGGAAAATAAATGAGAAAAGTACAAACAAATTTAAATTTAATACTAATAAATCCATACATGCGCCTGTGATGATGAGCCATAACTTAGCCGGTGCCCACCATCCAAATCTCGGGTCGGCAGATCCTTAGCAGCGGTCGATGGGCCGGGGAAATATGAATCCCAATCCTCTCCGGTAAGGTCCATGCCCCTGATCAATAATGGACCTGACGGGGTCACCTGCGAAATCCCTAGAGTGAGCTGCATATCAAGGCTGTATGACGGCATGCTACTGGGATACTCGTGCGGCTCATGTAGGCCACCCGACAGATCAGCATCACATCATCAACAGGGGCCTCCACGCCCCTTGCTAGGGACCACCTCTATGCTGCCCACCATGACCCCGTGCGGAACCCCTGCCTCGTAGGGCACCCCCACCTCAAGGGGTAGCCCAGCCTCGTGGGGGCACCCCTGCCTCGTCGGGCACCCCCACCTCATGCGACACCCCTGCCTCGCTAGTACTGCTTTGGAGCCACATAAGCAGGGTCGTGTCCCAAGCGATGTCCCTCCCGGGCTCGTTGCAGTGTCCGAGCGGCCAGCTCTACAACCTGCCAGTCATAATCGTGCAAAGCGGCCGCTCCCTCACTAGCATTCAGCTGCATCTACAGTCCCATCTGGTAGAATAGATGTAGGCCAATAGCCTGCAAAACGTATAAAATATAAATTACAAATATTGCACTAAGTTACATTTATATAATTAACAGAAAACATAATAACAGAAAACATACCAGGGCCTCATGTCGCCCGGCATATGGAATGTACCGACCGCCAGCTAGATGAATGGGATTCCCGACAAAAAGTCGGGTAACGCGGCGGTACCAAGGCATATTGTTGGTTGATTTCCCAATGCACACGCAAGTGTACGTGGTCGACAAGTAATATA
>ML436141.1:134111-153137 GCA_005239525.1 Nicotiana knightiana | reverse complement strand
ATAACCCACTAAACCCTCTAACCCATCAGCAGAATACGCTGAAGCTCCCCAAGTTAAACCACTGGATTCGATTCAGCAAAGATGTTTTAACATCACCTATCATGGACAAATAACGCTACATCACAATCTGCTAAAGCATCCTTGTAAGATAAAAGCTTTTTCACACCATCTTCTGATATCTCCCGTAGCACAAGAGTTTTTTTAGTCCCCTGCCAATGTACAGAACAACTGTTCTTATGCTAATTACAGATTTAGGGAATAGATTAGATGCAAAAGAGAAGAGGAAATCCTACATGCAACCAAACACGGTAAAGAAACTTGTTTGGAAAGTATAAAAGCTATAACAAATGGAGATATTCATCTATAGTTACAACCATTATCTTAATATTATTCAAAGTTTCTTTCTTACAAGGGGAAAGATTGTTGTAATCGTGTATAAAAGGGGAGGATCCCAAAATTATAACAAACTTTGAATAATATTCTGTTGAATCGAATCAAGTGGTTTAACTTGGGGAGCTTCAGCGTATTCTGCTGATGGGTTAGAGGGTTTAGTGGGTTATGTTGTGTTGGGTCGGGTCGGTCTCAAACGGGTGGGTGGGTTAGACATATTTGGGGTGAATTTTAAATAACTAATCATATTATGACACGACATTAAAAATAATTTTGATTTAAAATCTGAAGTGGACTATTAACTTAAAGGGCATGTGTGAGCCAGAAACCTTAACAGAAGGGTATATTTAGCACAATAGGTGGATGGGGGGCATTATTAGACCAAAACTAATAGTTCAGGGGCAAAGCTGACCCTTTTCCGACTATTATCTATAGCTCTATAGTATTCTTTGGTCTTCATTTGGTGGGATGAAATACCCAGTTTAATGTTCAATGAAGGCTTGGAAATGTGAATTTTGAATGCTAAAGATATGCTTAGTAGTTAAGAGCAGTTTTGTACTTGTAGATTTGCGGCAGAAGTGTTTCATGGCTTACAAGAGCAAGTGATGGTTACATCCTCGAGAAGCAACAGGTTGGTTGCTCGTGTGCAAAAAATTGAAGCTGCACTTCCTCCACTCGAGAAATCAGTATTGGCACAGCGGAGTCATTTACACTTTGCTTATACAGCTGGTATGCCTTTTTGATCTCCATTACCAAATTCTTTAAACCAAGGGAAGGTGAGAGTGAGAATGGGGGGTAATTGGTTTAATTTCTCAAACTCAGATATGCGTGCCTATGATAGAAATGATGTTCCAAATTGTTCCACCAATAAAAATGATGTTCCAAATTGTTCCACCAATAAAGTTTTGCTTGTAGGAAATACTTCAACGTTGGTGTATTTGGAAAGTCTGTTTCTGCTTCTTAAATGGCTTCTTTTTTTCCTGTTCTTCGAGTTTTTTTTATGGAAGCAGTTGGTGTGCAGGATCAAATTGGCATGCCCGTATCAGTACTGAACAAAATCATTTTATATACAATGACTTGCCAAGATTTATCATGGATTCATATGAGGAATGTTGTGGGCCGCCACGCTTGCATCTGCTTGACAAGTACGTGAACCCAAATTTATAGCTATATTTATATCTCCTGATTGCACTGCTATACTCTTGAAATTTTTCTTTGTCTCTTCAGATTTGACCCTGGTGGACCTGGATCTTGCTTGAAAAGGTATTCAGATCCAACCTTCTTTAAGAGGGCATCAGTTGGGTCTGATGAAGAATATATTGAAAAAGTCCTAAAGGAAAAGAAGGGTCGAAAGATTAAGGTATGTCATGAATAATTCCGAAATTACCTGCCACAACTTAACTTTGGGAGATTTACTTGGTGTTTCTATGAGCAGTATCATCTCATATATTCACGGGATGTTACATAAAAGGATGATAAGAAGTTGAAGAAATACATCTTAAATCGAAAACTATATAAAGGCCTCTCCTCCCATTTATATAGGTATAGCGGAAGTTTGCTTTATGGGATATGTTAGCACCATATAATTGCAGGGACAGAGCTGGAAATTTGATACAGAGGGAGAAGATCTTCTTATGTCAAATATGTTGATGTAGGAGCGTAAGTCTGTAGTATTTTATATACATAGGCAAGAGAAGTCTTAAAATTGATAAAAAATATTGAAAAAAGAAGCAAAGTGTAATATACTAAACTTTGATTGAGAACTATCGCGCACAAATTCAGCAGATAAAAAGAAAACAACAGACTAAGATATTAATTAATATCTCAATGAAACTCTCGTTCCAAAAGAAAAAAGAAAAAATGCATCTTCTTATACTGCACCATGCTAGTTCATCTCAACTCTATAGGATACATAATTTTTTAAGGAACTCTATAGGATACATGTCTTCTAGACAAAAGAAAGAAGCTCAACTTCAACAAATAAATTAAACATCATCACATGACAAATGAAAAGACTTGAAAGCTTGGATCAATGTTTTTCTTGTCTTCCAGTATGGGCACAATTTGGATGGCAAACTGGTGCCCAGTCTCTCTTGTACAAAATTAACTCAATGAAACTAAACATCGATCCCACATGACTGGAAACCATATCACTAATATATTTTATGTACAAATTTAATGAAACTATATAATTCAGGTTGTATTTCATATTAAATTCTTTTTTGGACATAGCATTGTCATTTAATATACTAAAACGCATCTAATTTATAATTTACATCTGACAATCATTGGAACAAAAAAGGGCAGTTAGCTGCATGAAGCTCCCACTATGCGCAAGGTCTGGGATGGGATGGATCACATTAGGTCTACTGTACGCAACCTTACCTTTCATTTTTGCAAGAGGTTGTTTTCATGGCTTGAACCTGAGACCTCTTACCTCTTGATCATATGGTGGCAACTTTTAGTTATACGCCAAGGCTCCTCTTCAATTATTGGAACAAAGATACTCTTCTTTCATCTTGTCATCTTACTTTCCTGCGTTATCTATTTAGCCTTTTGTTTTGTGTACTTTCTTTGTGTGGACAGCTACATCTCATGAATTACTTACTATCCTCGGAAGGGAGGGAGGAAGGGAAAAATAGAAACCAAACAGAGTTCCAAAATTGAATAATTGTACTATAAAGTTACGATACCATTTATCATAAAGTTCCATGCCAAATGTTAGGAATCCACTGCCAAAATATATGAATGTAAGGATGTCCTTTTTCCTTCGTTTTTCTTGTTTTGAGATTGCTCATGGGGTAGTTTTTAAGCGATTTGGCAGAAATTTGGGAGGGGGTAGCGGAGGGGAGAGCTGCCCCTCTAAGGCTCTAACACCCAATTTTCCATCTGTGCATAACTGTGCTCGAAATTGATGGAGTTTAACTTTCCATGGTGAACATCAAGGAGTTCCAAAAGGCATGTGTTAGTACTGTCTTTTATAATTCCACTTAATCTTACAATTTTTGCGATAGCCATACTCATTAACGAGGAACAACAATGAAAGGCAATGTTATGTATGCAGGTTGAGCAAAAAAGGCAAGGGATAGGCTCTTTAAGCATTGCCCTTCCATAGTAAAAATAGAAAAAGACCAGCTCATATTTGCACTAAGATTTTATTCTCTTCCCTTGTCTAGACAGTAGTCTTTTGTTTTACTAGTTGTTACTTTGGTCCTGAAAGCTCTGTTACTTCTAATTGTTCATTGGTGTCCTCCCAGCAAGTGTTCATGACTGCTTAAACAAAAATCTGTGCTATAGCAAGCTTGTTTATTTCTGATGATACTTTTAATAAATTTCTGTCACAAATATGTGTCAACATTGAACAGAAGAAACGATCATGGAGGAGGAATGGAGAAGTCTCTCGTAGTGCATCTATGCCCAATTATGGTAGTAGGTATGCATTACTTGTTTTCTCTTATGGACAGGAAAGACGGAGAAAAAGTGGTGACAATTGACATATTATTTTTTTAGGATCGGAATTTGCTGAAAGATAACTTTGTGATCTTTGCACATTACAGAATGCCATTTTCTTCCAGAAATCTGGATAGGCGACCTTCCCTGGTTCATAGTTTCTGCACATATGACACCGCCCTGAAATCTGACTTAGATTCGAGACATGGGTCGGGGCAGCGGGAATTTGTTTCACAGCCAAGATACTCAATTCAACCTGAAGATGGCAAATCTGAGACTGTCTCGTCTCCACTAAAAATGCAGCATAACCAATCTTTTGATTATTCTTTTCTTGAAGAAAAGAGTGATCATGCTTACAATGATAATGGAAAAGATTTGTCACAAGAGCTAACTGACCTTGTTTCAACGTCCGTTGCTTGGAATTTGAAGATGCAACCTGACACACAAGAGCCTAAAGGATCCTTTGATTCGACATCGCAGCTACATCTTAACAATATGCTTGATCACGCTTTTCCTGAGGAAAGAAGTGAAGTTGTTTATGATGACATTGATAATAGTATATCAGAAGAGCAAGCTGGCCACTGCACATCTTCTGTTACTTGGAATGATAAAACAGGATGTGAGAAACAAGAGTCTAGAGAATGCTTCTCTTCTCCATCCCAGATTCAGCATGATGCTTTGCTCAATTGTGCTTCCCCTGATCGGAAAGGTGATGATGAGTACAGTGATATGGGGAATAGCTTAACAGATGAACAAATTGGGCGTAACATATTATCTGATGCTTCCAGTGGTAAGATGAGAACTGCAGAAGTAGCGTCTAAGGAAGTCCTCTACTCTCCATTGCAGATGAATCCAAATGTAGAAGATGCTTCTCCTGATGAAAAGCTCTGGGTCATATCTGATGAAGAGAGTAACAATTTTCGACACGAGGAAGTTGTTCCTAATTTGCCTTTCTTAACTAGCAGTGTTAAGAATGAAATGATGGATCCTGTAATTCTGAAGTATGATAATGATGAGAGTTTGGAAACAGGTCAAGAAAATCTACTCCTAGATACTCGGGTATTGGATTTTGCTATAACTGAAAACATTGAACAACAAAGTTCTGAGCCTGAGGCTGAGATTATACCAAGGTCAACTTCTTATGAAAGCCAGTTTGATGATATTGAAAGTGAAACTGACAATTTTATGGATGCACTAAACACCATTGAGTCAGAGTCTGAAACTGATTTAGATTGTCAAAGAAAACGAGCAGTGGAGCTGGAATCTAGTCTGAAGACTGCATCAGCCCCGAATGGAACCCTTGGAATTAGAGCAGAACTTTCTGATCGGAATTTGTCTACTAATACACCTGAAGTCGCAGCTAGAAATTCCCCTGAAAACAGTGGTTTTGGTGGTAATATCAACTTTGCATCTGCTGACTCTGACCCTGGAGCTTTCTCTTCCTCAGGCAAAGTATGTGAGGAAATTCCAGAGAATATCTCTTATGAGTGTGGTGAGTTTTTATCGTCTCCTCAGATAGCTAGAACTGCTTTTAAACTAGACAGTTCTCTGGGTGTCCCTTCAAGTGAAAGATCCAATATTGTGGAAGCATCACAAGTAGAACCACTTGTTAGTAATCATATCACCTCTAGCCCTAGGGGAACTGGTTCAGGATTGCCCATGGTCAACAAGATCCTGTGTGGTCCTTCTGACTCTGAAAAGCCCCCACCGCAGCTTCTGGGCACTCCTCCAGTCAAATTCTGGACAAATGGTGGCTTGCTTGGGCTTGAGCCTTCAAAGCCACCAGATGGTGTAATAAATACTGTTAGTCAAGTTTATGAAGCTAATCAAAACGAGGTAGTCGGTACATCAAGACAAGAACCTGTTCCTATCAGTCAGAAACATGCAGGAAAACAAGATATTGTGCAGAATAAGTCGAGAGATAAAGCTGATTGCCAAAATTCTGCTCAAGCAGTTGGCATTTCTATTAAGAACATATCTTCAAGATTTTCAGCCAAAGATTTAGATGTCAAGCTTGAGAAGTCAAGTAACTTATACCAGCAAAATTGCACTGATAAGCCTCTACAGAGTTGTTTAAGTGGATCTGGTATACTGACATCTAGCACAGTGGGACCGGTGAGTCTGGAACTCCAAACTATTGGAGTTGGTCAAGAGAATGGAAAGAATTCATCACGTATTCTTGAACTAGGTAATCGTCTGCTTACTAATGGATTTCACGGGAAACTCTCACTTAGTTTCAACGATAACACTGATTCAGTCAGTTCCTTGAACACTGGAATTAATGAGCCAATGAATGATTACCAACATTTTGTGGGTAGAACATTTTCCGGTAGAATTAAAGACTTCCCAGGAAGTGGATCCTCGTTTACATCACCTTCTTCGTCTCCCCCACTTGGACATATGAAGATCTCATTCCAACCGATAGATGGCATTGAGGCTTCGAAACTGAAACTCAGATTTCCAGATAGGAATAACATCCATGAAAACAATGGAGATATCTTTCCTTCATTTCAGCTGGTACCGGAGCCTTCGATTCCTCTGCAAGAAGCTGGTTCAGACTCGGATGATGACACATTTTCCAGATCATCTCCCGATCTGTCAGATGATTATCTTAGCCATCATTCAGAGTCAAACTCTGAACAGTGGGAATCTGGTAACTCTCCTATTTTAAAGGACCAAGAAGTATACGATGCTTTGCAAAGAATATCATTAACTGAATCAACTTCAACATCTTTGGAGAACAACCGGACATCTCAGCAGGAGTTGCACCCCTGCAGTGGACGTCATATCCCTTTTGCAGAATACTCTCTGGAGGATTGTCAGTCTGATAATTTATTTGATCTTCCAGTTCTGGATACCCAGCATTCCTCATTCAAGCATGGAGTTGGTAATGCTCTGACTGCAAGAGATCTAGAGCCATTGTCTGCTAAGCCGTCTACGTCGCCTCCTCCTCCTCTCCCTCCAATACAGTGGCAGAGTACACAATCGCATTTAGATGACGAACAAGATTATCTAGATAATTCCTCTGAAAACCATCATGTGTTTGATCACAAGGAGCTGGGATCTACCATTTCACATCAACCTAAGCCTCCTCCATTTAAGCAACACCAAGTTATTGAAGCTGCATTTACATTGAAAAGCAAGGTATTCTTCTTGATCCCACTGTGAAACTTCAAAAAGAAAAAAAGGAATTGAAATTTTATCTAGAAGGCTCTCTTTTCCACTATCATATCGCACTGAATTAAGTAGGAGGTGACAATTATGCATTTACATATGCAGCAGCCAGACTCGATAGACACAACTGGGCGGAAACTCGTTGATCATGCTAAAAATAGCAGAGGAATCAATGAAAAGGACGACTTCCTGCACCAGATTAGAGCAAAAGTGAGTGGTCATTATTGTCCCATTGGTGATCGAATATGTGCCCTCAACTGGTTTTGATATTTGATTTGGTTTTTCGGATTTACTTACCATTTATCTTTTAATTTTCCTTGAGCCCGTGTAAATTACCTGAATACTTCAAGAATTTATCTCTGATTTTGAAAATCGGTAAAAAGCCTTTATTCCACTTGAATATTGGATAGTAAGCTAGTTGTAGCCTGCTCTTGACGGGTTTGCTAGCTTCTTTCCTTGAACTACTTTATTAATTTGCTTTCTCAATTTGATCGTTACCAAACCGCTTTCTGTAGATAATTTGTCCATTGCTTTTGTTGTAATGTTTTACTCTTCTTTGAATTGTGAGTGGTCATTGTGAAATTATGATCTTAAAACTTGAGGATGAAGTGTCAACTATTTACCAAAATGAGCTATTTAGTCCCAATTTCATGCCATTTGAGGAATTCACTTTACCTATTTTCTCTTTTATTGTATGATTCAGTCCTTCAATCTCAGACGAACTGCTCCAGCAAAACAAGCAGGAACTTCAGGGCCTCCAGCAAGCATCAAGGTCACTGCTATTTTGGAGAAGGCCAATGCAATTCGTCAGGTATTAATATCTTATATCCTGCATCCTTCTCTCCCTTCTAAATCCCCCTCCCCCCCAAAAAAAATGCCCACCCTCTTGGTCACCCCGAGAATGATGAACACAGAAATAGTGGATTGAGATGGTTCCTCTTTACCAAATATATTTTGCTAAACTGTTGACTGACTTGTTCCTTTCTTTGACACATATTCAGGCAGTTGGAAGTGATGATGGAGAAGATAACTGGAGTGACACTTGAATTCTTATCCATCCATGTTGACGTTAGTCTATCAAACCCAACCATGTATAATTTTGCTTCTGGAGTTAGGTGAGAGGGTCTTATAAATATGTAAATAACTAGTTATTTTCTGTAATTATTCTTAGGTCCTGTTGTTGTATCTCGATTAGCTTTTTCCCTTGGGTAGCTTTCAACCTGTTTCTCTAAACCGAGGCATCATTTATGCATAAACCTTTTTCAACGTTTTATCTAGTAGTATTCTTTCACAGCTTCAACTGCACGTTGTGCAGCTGTAAGCGTTGCTAAATTTTAGTATATGTGAAGATCGACGGTGACATCTGTGTGATGTCACATGATTTTCATCTACAGCTTTCATGAAGATGCTAGCGTGTTTCTTTTACTGATAAATTCATTTTACTCCATTTGGTCTATTTTACATCATGACATTTTTAATCACGGTGTTCAAAAATGTTATTTTGTACTTGTATATTATTAGTTGTACTGCTAAAAAATGTTAAACTAATGAGTGAAAGGTTAGCTTGCTAAGAAACATAACTTCGAAATACAAGATTTTAGTAGTACTTATATGAATTTGAATTCTTGAAAGTTGTGGAATTATATAATACTATTAATAGTAAAACAAATGTCTTGAAACTTCTCAGACTGAAAAAGTCATGGTAATAAATTCATCACTTCAGTATTATTCTATCTTCTTTATCTGTAGCTTAACCTGTTGTCCACGACTAAAAAAGATTCTGACCGTGTCGTTTGCTTCTATGCTGGAATCATGAGAAAAGGTGTACTAGTATTTGTTTATATAGTTTTAGTTGATTGTGTTTGACTGACTTCCGCTCTGCTGATTTACACTGAAAATTAGGGTCAAACACCGAGAACCGTGGCAACTTGCGCTAGAAATATTAGCAGATCTGCAAGTGGCAACCCAACTTATGTTATAGTTGCTCTACTAAAACAGGATAACCATCCACCGAGTCCGGAATCTTCCTTGAATGAAACGACACTTTGAACTCGTACACTCTTGGTCTAACGGGGTGGAGCATACTCCCTCGTCAAATCAGGTCCTTCATTCTCTTTCTCCTCATCACCATCCTCACAAGGGAAGGGTGTATCGTCCGCGGAATCTTCCGCATTGTTGTCATAGTCACTGTTATCTTCCTCACTCTGTGAATCTGTCAGATCCCGATTTAATATGTCATCTTCGGGCAATTGAGTGAGAACAGGTGGTTCAACTTGCTCGTTTTCACTGCACAAACAACAAAATAATAAGCTACTGAAATTAATAAATGCTTTCCATATAGCTGTATCACTTTACTTACAAGTCATAATGTGTTGACATTCCAAGATGGACATTTTCCTATTGGTGATGACTTGTAAAATTTATATCTGGCTGGTACCCCCTGTGGAATATATGAGCGTTAATATAAATTCAATACAACAAAAATATACATCATAACACAAAGAAAAATTGAAGTTTACCACTCGTCTCGTGGATTATGTAAAACAGGAGAGAAATTATTTCCTCGCTGCTCATTCGCCGGTGGTGATAAGTTTAAATCAAGGCAAACTCTTTCATCCGGAACCTGTCCAGCAAAAACTGCTCCAGAATAAGCACCCGATGACTGGGGGTTATCCCTACTATGCGCAACCTCATTATTGGGAACGTCTCCAACCTTGACGTACATTTCCAACAATTTTATTACAAGAAATTTTCGGTATTCATCCGGAGTCCTAAAAAAATCCCTCAAA
This sequence comes from Nicotiana knightiana, assembly GCA_005239525.1. Taxonomy (NCBI): domain Eukaryota; kingdom Viridiplantae; phylum Streptophyta; class Magnoliopsida; order Solanales; family Solanaceae; genus Nicotiana; species Nicotiana knightiana. The sequence continues at coordinate 143,334 of ML436141.1, read as the reverse complement.
GTTTCATCATCGTCGATGTTAAACTCAGCGTAACAAGCAACCCCTTGTAGAGTGACGTAATACAAATATCTTCCGATTACTTTAAGGTTCACCGAACGTGTCCCCACACTCATTTTATTACATAACAACGATACCGATCTATCGTACTCCATTGTAAGTGGCAATTTAACATGACATTGTGGAGATAAACTATAGCTCACAGAGTTATTCGCCACCACAACCTCACCTCCCTCCCCACTCCCCCCAATATAATAAAACCCTTATTTTTCGCTCTTCAGACATTATGAAAAAATGCTTGAGAATTTAACAAGAAGAGAGTTTGAATATTTTTTAAATGGACTTTTGTAAAATCCTAACGCCTTTAAATAAGGCAGTGCCTAGCTGGGGAGGGGGGGGGGGTGCTGAATTTTTGAGGCATAGCGCTATTTTAAAGGGCGCTATAACCATTTGAATTATTGTTATGTCAGTTAAACGCAGGGGACTTATTGGTGGACCCATAAAACAGGTATATCGCGCTTTATAACTACTCTATACATATATAATGCGGTCATTAAAGGCGCTATACATATATGTCATATCAGCCAAGCATAGCACGATTTATACATGTGTTATACATATATAACGCTGTTTTAAACCGCGCTATACTTTAACGGCCAAAACACCGTTAAAGTATAGCGCGGTTTTACATCGCGTTATATATAAAATGGTCACTCGTTTTTTTAGACACACTTATGTCACACTTGTCCAAAAAAACTATATTTAGGTTCCAGACTCGCCATCCACCTATAGACAACGCAAGTAGCTTGATGACTTTGCACCCTTAACCAGAAGTGTCGGATCGGAGACATGAAAATAAACCACTTTGGAATAAGAAACACTCCTACCTAGTGCGATTCTAAATTAATTAGGTTTTGAATGTGAGATGCTTAAAAATCATTTTTTTAAAAAAGTAGCGGGATGAGTTTTTGGACAAATACAACCTAAAAACTTTTGCTTGAGGGCTGCTCATAATCATTAATCGGATAGCTGATATTACTAGGTGGAAAACTTTTTTGAGAGCTTTGACATTGACTTTTTGGGCATGACTTACCCAGAAATGAACTGAACTTGCTTAAGAACTACACCTTCGACTGGCTTTCTTGTTTCTATTAGGGTGTTCCTTGTTTTCTGCTACTTTCGTTTTCTTTGAATCTTTTACAACACAAACAAAATGCAAAATCTTTTGCCTTGAAGGACAGGCAACTAAATTATATTGTAACTTGAAATTTGTCCCTCTTTTCACGCTGGTGTTTCTGTGATGTGATGTAACGTTCTGATCTTTGAATTTTACAGTTAATATGGCAGAAAAAAGCAAAGAACAAAAGTATTTCATGTTATCATACTGTCACAATTATCATTTTATTTGAAGCAGGAAACTACGTTTGTATTTCCATTAAGCAGGTATAAGAGATCAGAAGATCGAAATATTACATTATCTATGGATCATTTAAAATACCAAGAAAAAGAAGTTTCCCGAACAAGTATGAGACGAAGCTATAGGACAAGAAATTTTTGTGGCATAACAGGACCCCATTAAACCTTATCTGTTTTTTTTCCCCCTAAAAAGGCATATGTGTGTTTTAGCTAATATCGTGATAAATTCGTGAAAAAAAGCAATATCTTCTGAATAAGATACATGTATCAAGAACAGATTACTCTTATCTTCTACAACAGTTATAATTGTTTTTTAAGAGGGATCGATGATGCATTCCGAAGTCTCAACTTGGCGTTGATTGGAGGAAAATAACATTAATTACAGAAGAAGATACGAATAAATAAAGAAAGTGGAAGGAAGTAAAGACTTCTTTTTTTCCCTTGATTAATTTAATCAACTTGGTTATCATCCACAACAGCAACAACATGCAATTTAGCTTTTCCAACACACCCCCTAATATGCTTTTTATTAGTTTAGCTTCATTTATTTTTTATCCTTACCTTTTTTCAAACTAGTATGTAGTATTAGGTGGTGATATTTTTGGGCATCCCAACTTTTCTTTGTGGTGATATTTGGGCACACCAAAAATAAATAACAAAATGTCTTCTTAAAGATGATATAGTAGGGGTATACATAGTTCTTTTTTGTTTGACTCGAATTATTGATTTGGTGCAATTTATCGATTTTCTTTGTACACCCCTAGTTATTATACAAATCGGTAGAATTATATGTTTTGAAATCACCAAACTCATAAACGGTATGACTAGATTTAGACATTTAGTGGTATGTGACGATAATTTTTTTAAAAATATATAGTGAAAGAATATCCGACCATATTTGTCATCACAAGCTTCAGAGTGAATATTTTAGAAATCTATACACTTGATGATAGAAAAGAATTTTTACACTATCTGCTAAATATTTCTTTGGTATTGCCCCAGACCTAAATTAAATAAACAAAAATGTTATCTTAATTTAGTCTTTTTAAGAATATTATTATTTACACTATCTGATAAAATGATCTCTGGCAAAGCATGCAACCGAGAAATAGAAAAATTCCTTTAAATAGCATCCATGACGACTACATGTACAAGGGCATAGATATTGCTATTTATACTAAGTAAGAATGTGAAGAAGTAATTACAACCATAAGATTGAATATTCTATGCAACGACCTTTTTGAAATTTTTTTAATTAATCAGACCCTAAAAACAACACATAAAGCAAAAGTGCATATATCTTTTCCATGTAAAGGACGAGAATGCTTGTTTGTCTACATTTTAATTTTGAATAAAAGAAAAGTTTTGTGTTGGAAATGAAGAAGCTCTTACTTTTGTAAATAGTAGCAAACAGTTATATTATCAAAGAAAAGGAAAAAGTAACTTTATTAAAGGTAACACCATAATCTTGAAAATTTTAAAAAAGTAGTCTACTTTTTCAATTGATTATTAATTTATGAACTGAAAGCTACCCAGACAACAACACATTGCAAAAATTCTGATTGATTTTGAAAAGGAAATAAAAATATTAGATGAGATTGAAAAGCAAAGACTTTGATTAAAGTAAGCCAAAAGGAATAGCATTTACCATAACAAGCATCCAGCTTTAAAGTATCAAATTCATCTCCTTTTATGTCACTCCAAAAAATATCTATTTTTATGGTTTTTCTTTGTTCCCCTTATTCAACTCGTGATTTTTCAATTTTAAATTATTTAATTTGATATAAACATCCTGTTATTACTATTAAAATAATTAATATCGGGAGAGAAGAAGAGGAAGAAGAAGAAGGAAAAGAAAATGTTGGAGCTTCACCCTTAAGGATTAAAACCACAAGAACATGATGTGTCAGCACAATCTCAATCTTGATTAAATAAAAGCGAAATACTTTAGGAAAAAGCTAATCCTGATTTGATATTAAACTAAACTTAGAAAAGACCTTACTTTTTCCAGCTTTTATCTCTTTTAATTCATCCCTTATCTTTACACTCCCACTTTCTTGAAAAATATAATCAACCTACCTGGCGGTGGGTCCCAGACTTTCAACACACCCAGATGACGTGGAGTAATGATGTGGACAAAAAGTTCAGCATCAACTTTTTTATACCACTCCCCCACCCCAACAAAAAGAATCCACCATATACAAAGAATAAAGAATAAAAAGAAGAAAAGAACCTTTGTTTGTTGCTCATGGCGGCTCCCTTTTTCCTTTTATTCTGTTACTGGAAAATTTACAACTTACTTTATTCTTTTTTCACTTTTTGCTCACCTAATTGTGTATATAACACACATATGGTATCTAACATATATTAATATACTTGAAAACCAATGATTTTACTTTTTCTTTTTCTTTTTTGAGTCTAAAGGAAGATGTTTGTTATAAATGCTAAGTATCAGTAGCAGCATTACAAACAGTGACTTTTTTGAGATATAGAGTTTTATAAAGTCATTGGCTAAAAATCACACACAAAGCTTGGGGAATCATAATAAATTGGCCTTTAAAGTTCCCATTTTATTTCCATACTTTCCTTTTACTCAGTCTCACGGTGACTCTGTTATTTGGGTATGTTTAAAAAACAAATTTAACATTTCTCTTGATCATTAGGTTTACATATTTGTTATAAGTTCATTCCAATTTATTTGGCATAATTTTTCTATTAATCCGTTAAAAAAATAATATATTTTTATATTTAAAAGTAATTAACTTTAAACTTTTTAGTTCACCTTTAATGATTTTTTTATATATATAGTCACTCAAATATAATAACATGTTTAAGATGAAAAGTCTTATAGTTAAAAGTGTTAATATTGAGCTATGTGTTTCCCTTACTGATTAACTTAGCTTAGCTGTCAATTAGTTGGCAATTAGTTAGTTTGTTACATGTTATAAGTGGACGACCCCACATGTGTATATATGTACTCAATTACTGAACTAATGAGATTGCACAGTTCATTTCTAAATTTTTTTTTCTCTCAAACTTCTCTCTCGAAGCTTCTGAGTTTCACCATGGGAGCTCAAGTTTGAGCTCGAAGTTCTCTGTGCTTTCTTCCACTTGACATGGTATCAGAGCCTTGCTCTATCAGATCCTACTTCTTGATTCCTGTTGAATCGTGATTTTCATTACAAAATCGGGAATTTCAAGTTTACCCTAATTTTTTAATTTTGACCATTTCTCTTCTCTCAAATTAATTCTCACATGGCTATTCTCGATCAAACTGACGATTCCGACATCGCCTCAGGTAGTCCTATTTCTGCCCTTATTTCTGAGCCCAACATCGATCCAAATTGTTCCTTTTATATGCATCCTTCTGACAACACTGGTGCAATGTTGGTGACGACTCCGTTCAATGGTATCAGTTATCGATATTGGAGGAGAAGCGTTCTACGTGTCCTTCCAGTGAAGAACAAGTTAGGCTTCATCAATGGTGAATGCAAACGTCTAGAATCAGATTCCCCATCTTTTCGTCAGTGGATGCATTGTGACAACATGGTTACTTCGTGGATCTTAAATTCTCTTGCTAAAGATACCGCAGATAACGTAGAATATGCAAATGATGCAACAGAATTATGGATAGAATTAGAGGATCTCTATGATCAAACCAATGGAACCAATCTATACCAAATTCAGAAGGAAATTAACGATTTGTCTCAAGAAGTCCTCGACGTTACATGTTATTACACAAAAATGAAAAGCCTATGGGAAGAACTGAATAATTTGAGTGCCAAATCTCAGTGTAGCTGCCAGTGCATGTGGAGCCAAAAGAATCTATGCATAAGGCCGAACAAGACATGCGTCTGATTCAATTTTTGATGGGACTTAATAAGGTATATACAGTTGTGAGAGGTAGTATTCTGATGATGAATCCATGACCATAAGTGGATCAAGCATTCTCCCTACTGATCCAAGAGGAAAAACAGAGGGAAGTCAGACCAAGTAACTCGCTTATGATGGAATCTGCATCTATGAATGTTAATACTTCTAGGAATATCAACTTGCCTACAACGGAATCTAATTCTTTGAATGTCAATACATCTAGAAATGACAACTTCAAAACCAACTATTCGACTGGGAATCACCCAAATAGCAGGCCTCGTCCATTCTGCGACTACTGGAAGCGTCCAGGGCATACCAAAGATAAGTGCTTTAAGTTGCATGGTTATCCTCAAACCACCAACTTTAATCCTAGGTTCAATAAGGGCAAGAGGATTTCTGCCAATCTGCATGGTGCACTAGTTGAATCCATATCAGTTAAGGATGATGAGACGAGCTCTCAAGGTTGCAGTGACAACAACAACATGAGTTCCCCTTTCAATTTGACTAAAGAACAATATGGGAAACTGTTCAATCTACTACAATTATTTAACATTGGGGGTGGAGGAGAGAACACCACCAGTCCGGGTTTAACCAATGGAAATGCCAATTTTGCAGGTATATTTGCTTGTTCTGCCTCTGTCTTGTCTATTGATTTCGATTTGCTATCATGTAGATGTTTTCCACCAAGTGCTGACCTCTAGATTTTAGATTCCGGAGCATCCAACCACATTACCTTTAACAAATCCTTGTTATCTCACACTAAAACTCTTTCATATCCTTTGCTAATCATCCTACCAAATGGCCATCGAGTGAAAGTGACAAAAATTAGAACTGTAACACTTGCATCTCAGATAGTATTACAAAGAGTCCTTTATGTGCCTTCCTTCAAGTATAATATCATATCTATTCATTGCCTTACTTCATAACTTAAAATCTTAGTCGCATTCACTGACTCTTCATGTCTTCTGCAGGCCTCTTCATTGAAGAGGCCTCTGGAGATTGGTGAGATCAAAAATGGATTTTATCTCCTCTGCTCCAGCTGTCTAAATAACTTAGTTTCTGTTTCAAATTCTGATCCTTTGAATTCTTGCACTATTTTTCCTACTTTATGTGATGTAAATAATTTACATTCTCATATCAACTCACCTGTAAATGATTCACACTCACACTCATTCATGTTCACTTGTAAATACTCCCAATTGCAATAAAACTGAGTGCTCTACTTCAAATATGTTTTGCCTAATACAAACAATGCGGACCTTATATGGAATAATAGGCTACAATCCAGACTGCCCTTCCCTCAGAAAACAACCTCCACTAGTAACATCTTTGATCTCCTACATATTGACTTGTTGGGACCTTATCATGAACCTACCCATGACAACTTTAAATACTTCATTACCTTAGTGGATGACTATAGTGGGTGCACCTGGACACACCTTTTGAGCTCTAAAAGCAATGTTTTACAGATCATCAAAGCTTTTGTGTTCATGGTCAGTACCCAATTTCAAACTAAAATTAAGTGTATTAGGTTAGACAATGGCCTAGAGTTTACTAACACTGAGTCCACTCCTTTCTTTCACTCCAAGAGAATTATTCATTAGAAAACATGCCCTTATACACCTCAACAGAATGGAGTGGTAGAAAAGAAACATAAATTTCTCCTTGAAACTGCCACAACACTCTTGTTCCAATCCAAACTACCCCTCAAATTAGGGAGAATGCATATTAACTGCCACCTGTATTATCAATAGACAACCTACTAGTCATCTAAAAAAAAAAAACTCCTTTTGAATGTCTATACAAAAGAGTGCCTACTTATTCTCACCTTAGAAGTTTTGGTTGTTCGTGTTTCCCTACCACTCCTAAGCCTCACAAAACCAAATTTGAACTAAGAGCAACACTCCATATTTTTGTGGGTTACTCTTATAACACAAAAGGGTACAAAGTCCTTAGTATGATCACCAATAAAATCTCCATTTACAGAGATGTAGTATTTCATGAGAGTGTATTTACCTTTGCTCTTTCCCCTGATTCTGCACCTTTTCCTTCTGTCTTTCAATCTGTTCCTTTTGTTGATGAATTTCCATCTCATTGTCATAATCCTGATAATTCTGCAACCCATCCTTCACCATCTAACATACCATCCTCATATGCTTCCTCTATTTCATCACCTTCTTCTTCTACTCCTCATCCCATTACTCCTCTTATAACCACTAGGAGGTCCTCTAGACCTCATAAATTACTTGTTCACTTGGAGGATTATGTACGCTCCCTTCCAAACTTAAAACCTCCCGTCTCCACTGATTATCCTCTGCCTCTTAATGCTTTGTTCTCAAACCATCACCATGTGTCTCTTACCTCATTACTCTCAGATAGCCAACAACTTGTGCAAAATATTTTTCATGATAGTGAGCCTTCTTCTTCTGAAGAGGCAGCCTTGCACCTTGCCTGGCAAGAGGATATGTCTTTAAAGTTCGGGGCCTTACATGCAAATAACACTTGGGACCTGGTTCCTTTACCTTCTGGTAAGAAAGCAATAGGCTGTAGATGAGTTTACAAGGTTAAACACAGGGTTGATAGGAGCATAGAGAGGTTTAAGGCCATGTTAGTTGTCAAGGGCTATAGCCAGTAGGCTGGGATTGACTACACAGAAACTTATTTCCCTGTTGTAAAAATCACTACAGTTAGAGCACTTATAGCTACTGCAGTTAAGAAGCACTAGGACATCTTCCAGCTTGATGTGAACAATGCCTTCCTCCATGGTGATTTGCAGGAAGAAGTATACATGCAGTTACCACCTGATTTGGTAGTGGACACACCTGGAGTTGTCAGCAAGTTAAGGAAATCTCTTTATGGCCTGAAACATGCTAGTAGACAATGGTATGCCAAATTGGAAATTGCTCTATAATCCAAAGGTTATGTTCATTCCTTGCATGATTATTCTCTCTTCTACAAGAAATTACCTTCTTCCACAATTTTTGTCGTTGTGTATGTTGATGATGTCATTATTACTGGGACTAGTTCTACAGAGATCACTGAGTTGAAAACCTTTTTACATGACCAATTCAAGATTAAGGACCTGGGCAGACTTTACTAATTTATTGGTTTGGAGGTCCTCTACAAAGAAGATGGGGTTATCATCTCCCAGAGAAAATTTGTATTGGATCTCCTGAAGGAGTTTGACTTTCTCCATGGCACTAGTCTTGCTTCTCCTCTTGATCCTAATGTCAAACTGAAAGCTAAAGAGCGAGCTGCTATCTTAGACCCTATATATTACATAAAACTAAGAGGCAAACTTAACTTCCTCACTAACACAAGGTTGGACATTGCCTTTGGTGTCTAATGCTTGAGCCAATTTTTGCAGGATCCTCGAGAGCTCCACTTAAAGGCTGCATTTGACTTGCTCAGGTACCTCAAGGATGATCCCGCACTTGGTATCTTTATGTCTTGTGATCTTGATTGAACCATTAAAGTGTATTGTGACTCTGACTGGGCTGCCTGCCAGATTCCAGGAGGTCAGTCAGTGGTTACTTGGTGCTGCTAGGTACTAGTCCTTTTAGTTGGAAGTCTAAGAAGCAGGAAATCATTTTCCTTTCCTCCGCTGAAGCTGAATATAGGTCCCTTAGAAAGGTGGTTGGGGAGCTGACTTGGTTATGCAGATTGTTTGAGGAGTTGACTGTTCCTTTTCAAACACCTGCGACTGTGTATTGTGACAGCCAATCCGCTTTACACATTGCTAGGAACCCTGTGTTCCATGAGCGGACCAACACATCGAGGTTGATTGTCACGAGATAAACTTCAAGAAGGTCTCATCTCCTTGCATCACATCGGCACACATAACCAGCTGGCAGACATTCTCACCAAGGCTCTCACTGGCATCAAACATTCCACTGTGTTAAGCAAGTTGGCTGTGAAGACTTCACCTCCAACTTGA